>ML288311.1:171643-193111 GCA_005239495.1 Nicotiana undulata
GACCCTCCCCCCCCCCCCCCTTGATATTGTAGGAGGTTTTGAGGGCCTGATTCCTTCATAACTGATTGATTGTGACAACTGCTGAAATTGTCAATATTTGATAATTTTTATTAGAAAGGTGAAAACAACATTTCTTACCCATAATCTGATTTCAGGTTGCAAACTTGTATATGGTCCAAACCGAACTCGCCCAATTTTGTATGATTAATCGAGACCAGGATGATAAACCGAGGATCGGTTCCGTATTACGTCAGATTGCGACATGAAGATGTATTATCAAGCTCGTAATTCGAGGACCAGTTGAGACCGAGATCAGTCGAGGACGAGATCGAACGAAATAGGCATTGAGCAAGACCGAAGAAAGCATGCCAAGTCAAACAACAGAAAGACGAGATATCCGTGATTGGGCAAGGATCGTGACGGAAATCTCGGCACGTATCAAATCAAAAATAATTATTTAGTCAATCATGAGATTTCCTTCTGTATTTAGAATTATACCATAAGTAGAATTCTTCTACTATATAAATGAGGTTCTAATCATCACATTCACGCATAGCAAAGCGATATAATATATTTTCTCTCTTAAGCTCTCTTATTCTGTTGTTCGGTTCATCCTTTTCAATTATACATTCATTTGGTTCAAGGGCGATCCAGCTCGAAGGCCAAACTACATTTCGTATCGGTTTGCTTTATTTCACAGTCAATTTCTAACGTTAACTCTCATATTCATCAATTTGTGCAAAATGAAATCACATATCCTTAAAATCACTTATAAATTTAATTGTTATTCAATTTTAAGGGTAAACAGTTTGGCGCCCACCGTGGGGCTAAGGATAATAGTGATTGCCTGGTACTAATTCTTGTAACACGCATTGCTTTACGTTTGTTCTTGTAAGTGTTTTTGATTTCAGGATCAGCATGTCGAACTCTCAAGCAGTGCCCACACACGCCGATAATGGCCTTGGTTTTTATGGAGAAAACGACAACATAGCAGCCTCAGGGAAAGAAGTACCTCAGGCTGACCTCGAGGGAGTACCAGTTGCAGACCTCATCGATGTTAGTTCCCATGTTTCCCTGAATGCAAATCTGGGCGTGGACCCCGAAAATAGCGTCCATAGAGACGTTCGATCAGTCGGTCAGCATACACAGGACGACGAAGACGGCGGAGTCAGCCTTCGATTAATATTCGAAATGTTGCAGGCTCAACAAGCTGCCATAACGCAACCCCAGAATCAGTATAATGGAATTACCGACCCCAATGAGCATGTCACTTCTGACACGTGCGCAATAAAGGGGAAAGATTTAGAGGATGATGAGATTGAGTCTGTTCTGCTGAAGAAATTTGGAGAAACCTTATCGAAGGGGGCGATGATATGGTACCATAATTTGCCGCCCAACTCCATTGATTCCTTTGCCATGCTCGCAGATTCCTTCGTCAAAGCACACGCCAGATCCATAAAGGTCGATACTAGGAAGTCGAGCCTCTTCAAAATGAAGCAAAAAGACGACGAGATGCTCAAAGAGTTCGTATAGACCTACCCACAGTCGCAAATGATTGGGTCGTCCAGGCTTTTACTCAAGGACTAAACATATGAAGTTCAGTGGCCTCGCGACAGCTAAAGCAGAATTTGATCGAATACCTAGTTGTAACCTGGGCCGACGTGCACAATATGTACCAGTCAAAAATCAGGGCCGAGGATGATCAGTTGGGAGCCCCTCCCGGATCCGTTTATCCAAACAGGCTCGTCGACAGAATTCAAAGGGATATCGAAAGAGAACCACGATCGAATAGAGATCGATATCAACCATATGGTGGAGATTGGAGAAACAACGGTCCTGGACACAACCCCGTTCGAAGTGATCGAAGAAATGATCGAGGATAAAGCTCCCCAGGGCTCATGAGTAAGAGTGGTTTCGACAGAAATATCGAGCTCACAAAAGCACCCCGACTATCGGAATACAACTTCAATGTTGAGGCATCAGCTATTGTATCGCCGTCGGGCGGATCAAAGACACCAGGTGGCCCAAACCCCTACAAACTGATCTAGCCTAGAGAAATCCTAATCAAATGTGCAAATATCATGGCACTCATGGTCATAGAACAGAAGATTGGAGACAACTGAGGGGGGAGGTAGCCTGTTTGTTCAACGAAGGGCATTTGAGTGATCGGGCTAAGAACCACTTCAAAAATAGAATTTCAAACAGACAGAATGAGCAAGAAGCGCCACAACACGTGATCCACATGATTGTTGGAGGGGTCGATATTCCCCAAGGGCCCGTATCAAACGCACTAAGATATCGATCACGAGGGAAAGCGGACTCGAGACTATGTACCGAAAGGGACCTTGTCTTTCAATGTCGAGGATGCAGAGGGGATATCACAACCCCACAATGACGCACTAGTAATATTTGTTCTTATGAATAAAATTCAAGTCAAACGTGTTTTGATTGATCCAGATAGCTCAGCCAACATTATTCGATCGAGGGTCGTAGAACAGCTCGGCCTACAAGATCAAATTGTGCCCGCAGCCCGAGTACTTAACGGCTTCAACATGGCAAGCGAAACTACAAAAGGTGAAATTACTTTGCCAGTGAACGTGGCCGGGACCATCCAAGAAACAAAGTTCCATGTGATCGAGGGTGACATGAGGTACAACTCCCTGCTCGGAAGGCCTTGGATCCATAACATGAGGGCAGTACCCTCGACCCTTCACCAATTTATGATGTTTCTGAAATCGGAGGGAATCAAAACAGTATACGGGGAGCAACCCGCCGCCAAGGAGATATTTGCAGTCTATGAAATAATACCGCTCCGCGCTCTCAACAGCAAAGTGATCGGAGTTGAAGGGAAAGCAGGAGGCCAAATAGCTACCACAGACACCGGCCTCGACCCAATTGCAGGAGAAAAGGATTAACGCGGATGACTGGATCCCTCGATCCTTCATAATTACCGATGACTCTGACGCCACCAAGTCAACGATCGAAGAGCTGGAACAAGTCACGTTGACCGACCATCAGCCCGAACGAAAGGTATACCTGGGCACGGGGCTAACCCCCAAGCTAAGGAACAAACGTATTCATTTTCTTAAAGCTAACATGGATTGCTTTGCTTAGTCCCATCTCGATATGACATGGATCCCACCAGAAATCACTACCCATTGATTAAGCCTGGACCCGAAGTTCTGTCCGGTAAAGCAAAAAAAAAGGCCCCAGTCCGAGGTTAAGCACGCATTAATCAAGGATGAGGTAACCAAACTTCTCAAAATAGGGTCCATTGGGGAAGTAAAATATCCCGAGTCGTTAGCAAACGTAGTAGTAGTTCCTAAGAAGGGAAATAAACTTAGAATGTGCGTAGATTAGAGAGACTTGAACAAAGCATGTCCTAAGGATTCCTTTCCTTTGCCTAATATCGATAGTATGATCGATGCCACGGCCGACCACGAGATTCTCAGTTTTCTCGATGCCTACTCCGGGTACAACCAAATACAGATGAACCCGGAGGATCAGGAAAAGACCTTGTTTATCACTAAATATGTCACCTACTGTTATAATGTAATGTTGTTCGGACTAAAAAATGCTGATGCAACTTATCAAAGCCTAGTGAACCGAATGTTCGAAGAACAAATAGGAAAATCAATGGAAGTTTATATTGATGATATAGTTAAGTCCCTGCGAGCAGAGTACTATTTAAAACATTTGCAGGAGACTTTCGATATACTGAGAAAGTATAATATGAAGCTCAACCCAGAAAAGTGTGCGTTCGGGGTTGGCTCGGGCAAGTTTCTTGGCTTCATGGTATCCAATCGGGGGATCGAGATCAACCCCGATAAAATTAAAGCTATCAAGGATATCACGGTCGTAGATAATGTAAATGATGTAAAAAGGCTAACAGGGCGCATAGCCGCCCTAGGGCGATTCATTTCGAGGCCCTCAAACATGAGCCACCGATTTTTCTCGTTGCTTAAGAAGAAAGTAGCTTTGCTTGGACTCCGGAATGCCAACAGGCCTTGGAAGAACTAAAGAGATATTTATCGAGTCTGACGCTGCTTCATACCCCGAAAGCGAACGAGCAACTCTACTTGTACTTGGCGGTCTCGAAGATAGCGGTAAGTGGAGTCCTAGCCCGAAAAGAACAAAGTACGCAATTCCCTGTTTATTATGTTAGTCGGACTTAGGTGAGGCCGAAACCAGATATCCACACTTAGAAAAATTATCGATTGCTTTAATAAACGCTTCTAGGAAATTAAAACCGTATTTTCAATGTCATCTAATATGTGTTGTAACGACCTATCATCTTCGCAGTACTTTGCACAAACCCGAGCTTTCGGGTCGATCGACCAAATGGGCCGTCGAGATCAGTATGTATGATATCGAGTATCGACCCCAAACCACCATCAAGTCTCAAATCTTGGCAGACTTTGTGGACGACTTCACGCCAGCCCTCATACCCGAGGTTGAAAAGAGAATTGTTAATAAAATCGGGTACATCTTCGGGGGTGTGGACCCTCTTCACGGACGGTGCTTCGAACGCGAAGGGGTCCGGGCTGGGTATCGTTCTAAAACCACCCACGAGTAATATTATTAGATAATCTATCAGGACTTCGAAATTAACTAACAATGAGGCCGAGTATGAGGCCATGACTGCAGGTCTCGAGTTGGCTAAAAGCTTGGGGGAAGAGGTAATCGAGGCCAAATGCAATTCCCTCTTCGTGGTAAACCAAGTTAACAAGACTTTCGAAGTCCGAGAAGATCGAATGCACAGGTAATTGGATAAGCTACAGGTAACTCTACATCGATTTAAAGAATGGACCTTACAACATGTACCTCGAGAACAGAACATCGAGGCTGACGCTCTAGAAAACTTAGGGTCATCGGTGGAAGACAAACTCAACTCGAGGATTGTCGTACAACTCACGAGATCGGTGATCGAAGAAGGCCACTCTGAAATAAGCTCCACAAGTCTGACCCGGGATAGGAGAAACAAGTACATAGAGTACTAAAAGAACGGGAAGTTTTCATCATAGCCAAAGCATCTGAGAGCTTTACATACAAAGGCAGCACAATTCACTGTGTCCGAAGACGGAACGGTGTTTAGAAGGATGTTCGATGGACCATTGGCAATATGTTTGGGACCGAGAGATACCGACTACGTCCTACAGGAAGTTCAGGAAGGCACTTGTGGGAATCATTCCGGTGCCGAATCATTGGTCCACAAAGTAATCAGAGTAGGGTATTACTGGATCGACATGGAAAATGATGCAAAGGAGTTCGTTTGAAAGTGCGACAAATGACAAAGGTATGCGCCAATGATTCACCAGCCCGGAGAGCAGCTCCAGTCGGTCTTATCCCCATGGTTCATGAAATGGGGAATGGACATCGTTGGCCCTCTTCCATCGGCCCCAGGTAAAGATCAGTTTATTTTATTTATGACTGATTATTTTTCAAAGTGGGTTGAAGCATAGGCTTTCGAGAAAGTCAGAGAAAAGGAAGTCATAGACTTCATTTGGGACCACATTATATGTCGATTCGGGATGCCTTCTGAGATCGTATATGATAATGGAAAGCAATTCATCGGCAGCAAAGTGACTAAATTTCTCGAGGATCACAAGATCAAAAGAATTTTATTGACACCTTATCATCCCAGCGAGAACGGACAAGCCGAATCGACCAACAAAACCATTATTCAAAATCATAAGAAGAGGTTGACCGACGCCGAGATACTGCCCGAGGTTCTTTGGGCATACTGCATAACGTCGAAATCTAGTACAGGAGCAACGCCGTTCTTGTTAGTCTATAGCGTCGAAGCTCTTATCCCGGTCAAGGTCAGAGAACCTAGCATCAGGTTCCGATATGTAACAAAAGAATCAAATAACGAGGCCATGAATACGAGCCTAGAATTATTGGATGAAAGACGCGAAGCCACCCTCGTCCGATTAGCCGCACAAAAATAACGGATAGGAAGATACTACAATTGAAGAGCCAATCTTCGACATTTTAACATCAGGGACTTGTTTCTGAGAAAAGTCACCCTCAACACTCGAAATCCGAACGAAAGAAAACTGGGTCCGAACTGAGAAGGACTGTACCAGGTTCTCAAAATCGCCGAAAAGGGATCCTACAAGCTCGACACGATGAACGACCAATTGTTGTCAACTGGTATCGGTACAACCACGAATCTCTTGTTTTCTTTGTTTACAACTGTGCTTCTAGCTAGCTCAATCAGTGCGCTGGAGTTTCGTTCCTTCAATCTCTCCGCCAGGGATTTTCATTTCCAGGGTAGTTGGCAAGAGCTATAACAGCTTATGATGCAGTTGATTCGGAAACATACGCCAGGGCGGTTGGGTGGGGAGTCAGATCAGTCCAATAACTTTTATAGTAATGGCTGGATCTACTACTACCTCGTCCTCAGCGAATCAGTGCCGAGCAATTAGAACATGTCACTCATAAAACGATACTACTTCTAAGGTACGGCCCTTTCCATTTTCGTTTATATTTTTAACTAACTCTTGAGGTGTTCGACCAGAAGCGGCGAGGGGTTCTTCGACACGAAGTCTTTAGGTCTGAAAGCACGCGTTGCACTCTTTTTCCCTTAGACCAGTTTTGTCCCAAATGGGTTTTTCGACGAGGTTTTTAATGAGGCAACCATTGATCGTGCTAACTTAGAACAATTAACAGTATCCGAGGCTTCTTTACAATCAACCACGAATACTGGGGGGCATTGCTCATCTTTGTTGTAAGGAAATCACTTCCTGTCAGCAGGGTCTCGATAGGTAAATTTTGTAAGGGCCTAACGGTCCAATGAACCGTGCCCGTATAGGTTGCTCGATCCCTCACACAAAACATGTACGCATGTATAATCATTTATAAAGAGAAATATTTTTCCTTGCTGATATCTCATGCCTTAGAAAAGTTTTCTGCTTTACAATTTCATACTCTCGATCTATTATGTAAACAAGCTTACGGGTCGATCATAATTGGAGTTCGGATAATTACCCCTACGCTCGGGGACTGCCGTTCGAAAAATAGACGAGATCGAATTATTAAAACTTCGAGATTATAAGACCTTAAAGGCAACCCTCGATTTTTATCGGCCACGGCCACCCCACTCGGGGGCTGACACTTCGGGCAAGCTTGAAGAAAAACGGGAAAATAAGTCCAAGAGGCAATCCCGAACGAAAGAGGCTACAACCGTATTAACACAGTTCGGAGACATCCGAAACCCGTAGCAAAACAGGCCTTCGAATTTTTTCATAAACCGGTTAAAAAGGTTACCCTTGACAAAATCATAAAAAGCTTCGATAATATCAAGCCTTGAAAACTCTAATGAGTACAAAATTGTTCGAACTTTCAAACAATTCCTTATTTCACGCTAAGGCATTACAAATTTCACAAATACAAATGATAAAAAACTTTTCAAGCCGAAAAGGGGAGAAAGCCATAAACAATCTTTTACAAAGGCCATATAGGCCTAATACAAAAGCCCAAGGGCTGTTTTTGTTTTGAGTTCGAGAGATCATCCTCGCTCAAATAAAAAACCTAAGGGTTACCTTACTTCGAGTTTGAGCAAGCACTTACTCGATAATGATGCCACGCATTAAATTGCAAGCGAGTACGAAATAGAGTTTGAAGGTTACCCGATTTAGTGCGTGTTGGGACTTATTGAACAAGCAAGCGGCCCCCACGGCATCCATCACCGCCTGGTCCTCTCCGGTCACTAGGCCCCTCAGATAACTGGCGACCCCCACCGGGGGAGGGGGGAGAAAACCCGAGCATCTTCGTAGACGGTCAACACTAGATGTCGTTTGCGGCTGGGATCGACACTTGGAGCTAGAAATTGATCTACCAACTTCGAGCTTGATGGAGACCCGGTTGTCCCCGTCGATGACACTTTCTTCGGCACTGATAGGTCACCGAAACCAAGGATCCCTTCAGAAGTAGTTGCCTCGATCCCATCAAAAAAGTTGTGGAGATCCACTCGCTGCCCGTCCAACATGTTTGCTTCTTGAATCATAGCATCGAAAATCTGGGGCGAATTCGAGATGTTGACCACACTGGGTTCGACCCTAGGAACCTCTTCCGATGCTTGGGGAGTCTTGCTTTGAAGCTCTACTTCTCCCGTCTTTGATGGGACGGGATGGCTTCTGGATCAGGAACCTCAGTCGAAGCTCCTTCGTTGATTGCCTCCGGTTCAGAGGACTTCCGTGCCGAAACGGCAACCCTCGGGCGAGTCACCAACCCGGTCTCTTCTTCTTCTTCTTCCTCTTCCAACTCATCCCTTAGTCGGCGAACTGACTCCACAGATAGAGAAATAACATTTCCCCTAGGCTCGCGCAGCTTTTTCGTCGGCCTCTTCTTTTCCGAGCCTAACGGACTCGGGGCCCTTTTCTACCGAGACCTGCAAAGGAAGGGAATCAAGTTAGCTAAGAAAGGAAAATTTTTGAAGTGAAAAAAAAATAGAAAGCGAAAGCTCACCGTGGTTACGAGCCTCCCATCAACCCTTGGAAAGCTCTATCCAAGCCCGTTCGTAGTAGGGCCTTTGAGATTCATGTCGTTTCTCATCATCTTATTTCTTAGAAACGAGGGGACTATATGTATACGGTCAAAATCGGGCTCGCCTGATTTTGTATGATTAATCGAGACCAGGATGGTAAACCGAGGATCGGTCCCGTGTTACGTCAGATCGCGACATGAAGATGTATTACCAAGCTCATAATTCGAGGACCAGTTGAGACCGAGACCAGTTGAGACCGAGACCAGTCGAGGACGAGACCGAACAAGATAGGCATCGGGCAAGACCGGTGAAAGCCTGCTAAGTCGAATAACGAAAAGCCGAGATATCCGTGATCGGGCAAGGATCGTGGCGAAAATCTCGACACGTATCAAATCAAGAACGATTATTTAGCCAATCATGGATTTCCTTCTGTATTTAGAATTGTACCATAAGTAGAATTTCTTTACTATATAAAGGGGGTTCTAATCATTTGTAACTATCACATTCACGCATAACAAAGCGATATAATACATTTTCTCTCTTACGCTCTCTTATTCTGTTGTTTAGTTCAACCATTTCAATTATACATTCATTTGGTTCGAGGGCGATCCAGCTCGAGGGCCAAACTGCATTTCATATCGGTTTGCTTTATTTCACGGTCAATTTCTAACGTTAACTCTCATATTCATCAATTTGTGCCAAGTGAAATCACATATTCTTAAAACCACTTATAAATTTAATTGTTATCCAATTTTAAGGGTAAACAAAACTAAAAACTTGGTTTTGAGATGACACATTCTTGACATAGATCATGGTTTCATACTTACATTCTAAAACTCAACTGCAAATTGAAAGTGTCTGGCATACATGTATTTCTCCAGCTACTCTAGATACCACTAGAAATGCTGACAAACTAAAGTTATTAAACCATAGGCCTTTCTAACCTTCTTTTTTTCTTTTCAATAAATGGCATTTCTAACCTTACTGGTGAAATCTTAATGTACTGATATTAAGGGATAATTCTAAAGTTTAAGTAAAAAAAAAAAATGAAGGCGTGTTTGGTAGGAAGCTGAGAGTTCCAAACTTTTTACTGAGGCAAAACGATTAGTTTTGTTCAAGCCGTTGGATTATGAGACTTACTGCTGCATTTGCTGATGAGAATGCTCCATGAAAGCTTTCTTGATAGGATATGGATTCCAAATCTCCAGCCATCTTTAAGAGTATCTCACCTATGTCAGTTTTACTCTCCAACAATGATCTGTAGAATGAATTCGCAGCAACTTTGCTAATCTCAACATTTGTTTCCTCTGGACAATATTCATCATCCAACCACTTGTTAAGAGCAGTTCTCAACCATTCAGATTCCTGTGTAAATGCCACAAATTCTTGAGCCATGTATTCCAATAGAGAAAAGAGAGGGGGTAGAGTGGGACAATATGCTAACTGTACACCTTCAACCTTACTCAATGCAGTTTATGCAGATCAGAAACCTCTGCATTATTTCTAATTGATAAGGTAGAGGCTGCTAAAAAGGTAAGCAGACGTAAAGAAGTTGACCTCATATCTAGAATGATTAATTTCAAATTACGTGCAGATGCAGAAGAAAGGTTTGTGGGCACAATGCAAAATTTGTATCAATGGGATTAGAAAGGATCACATTGCAACCAGCCAACAACAAGGTTTTGCAAGATGTATGCAACAACGTGATGATAGCAAGTCATTCTCAGATGGACTACCTCAAGCTATACAGTATTGGACAACATCCACAACTTAAGTTCGACACGTAGAACTAACTAAAATGGCATCCTAAAGCATTCAACATACATATTTTCCGATTACATAAAACTTGCTAGATCATTATTAGAAAGGTTATAAAAATGGAACTCAATTTAAGGACACCTTATAGCATGTGAAGGGAAGGAAATTCCTATCCCTCTTGCAAATGGTCTCGGGGAAAATCAGCTAAGATATATATTAAAGACAAAAACTATAGATAACATGCACACAAAAAACAATCTTGAGAGGAATTTTAAGCATATCATGTTCAAATCTCATCTTGGCTCATCTACTCAAAGAGTGTACCACAAATCTCCACTTGAAAATAGTCAACATGCAGTAAGTAGAAGAGACAGGTTCCCACAAATACCTTATCCTACAAAGCACATAGGAGTTTAAACCCGATAATGATGCCACATATTAAATTGCTATTACTATTGAAATACGTTCAAACTAATTGGCAAAGCTTATATGTAGAAAAGACCCTAATATGACAATTCACCCTGGGGTAATGGATAAAGGTAACTGAGAGCATCAAAAGCAATCACTAATTGTTTCATGACAGAGTGCAAGACTTTTACAGTTGAGTTGCAAACCATGTCGTCCTTCTCAGCAATGATTATCCTTCATCAGATGTAAAACAAATACGATACTAGCAATTTCATTTTGCTGAATGGCAATGCCTCAACTACCATTCCGTGCACTTTAGAGCATCTCAATACATATCTTGAAGAGATCTCTCTAAATTGATTTAACTTTTGCGGAACACTTGTAGTGATTGTAATTAGAATATAAAAATTGTTCCAAAGAGAACTTGCTAAACACAATCAAGAAGGCAAAAAGATTGAATTTTCAGAAAACACTTGGCATAGACACAGCAGAGGTTGATACACTGACACAACTTAATGACTTACGGAAGATGAGTCAGGTCATAGTTCTCAAATTTCATAATGTCTTACTTGATAAAGGACTACCATTATTTGTATAACACTTGGCCTCTTAACTATTTGGTCTCTAATATACCATGCCATTTGTAGTTTGATGACGAAGTAGAGGACTACCAAGAAACTATGCGCCAATATATGATCGTTTCTAGCCAGACCCTCTTAACACAATGGCCACATAAGTTAAATGTCCAGGATCACAAAACAATCACAAAGAATTAAGTAGAAAGTTTTACTTTTCTATATTCTTTAGTTATTTCTACATTTATTACAAATTCAAAGGAATTTAAATTCCAAGAGCACTTCAATTAAGATAAATATTCTTAAAATCAGATTGGTAGTACTGAAGTAAGCATTCACTCTTTATGCATGAACTGCTTGATCAACCCCACCACAATTCAAAGTTAAGATCTTTCAACATTCCCAAGATATTTAACTGACTTCTTAATAGGTAATCCACAGAGAAGGTTCTCTTAGTTTGTAACTGCAAAGACAAAGTGCAGGCAAACCTCAGGTCTGCGACTAGGGGTGGCAAACGGGCGGGTGGGGTAGGATATGAGCGGTCGAAAACGGGTAATTCAAAAAACGGATAAATTATACAACCCGACCCGTATTTGAGACGGATAAAAAACGGGTTATCCGGCGGATAATATGGATCTATGGCTTCTTGAATATGATCACTTATGGGAGATTTCCTAGTCTTCCAAACTTGAGGAAACCCCAATTTGAGGCTTTACAAATGCAAAAGTTAAACACATTGGTTATCCATTTGGTTAACTATTTTCTGAGTGGATAATATGGTTCTTATCCATATCCGACCCGGTTTTAAATAGTTCATTATCCAACCCATTTTTTAATGGATAATATGTGTGTATAACTGTTTTGTTTTAACCATTTTGCCACCTCTATCTGCGACCATCAAATCCCTTCTAGGAGTACCAATTAAGCTAATTATGTTTCTGATACACCCTCACAAAACTGATTTATATTAAAAGGGTAATTGGGAAAAGACATGTGTTAATTACCTCAAGGGCTTTGGAGGGTTCAAGCCACTGTTGGGGAACCCTAAGATCTTCAATTAACTGCTCAGAGCTGCCGTATTCTCCATTGGTTTGGGCATTTGAGAGCAAGATGAATCTTGCTCCTCTAGAAAATGGACGACATTGATTAATGTTTGAGCGTATGATAATTTTACTAAAATTGAAAGTATGTTGACGGGTAATTGGTCTTTGGCCATTAACAACAAATTGTGAAAGGCGAAGACAGTAACAGCTCGAGATTGAGAGCAATGGACAAGCCATTTGGAGACGTGAACAAGTGATGGCGGGAAAATGGTAGCTGTTTTAACGGCCACCCATTTTTTGGCTTTTGGATTTTGGATAAAGAATTTTTGGGTATTGTTTGGGAAATGGGAAATAAGAAAACCAAATTAGGGAAAATGGAAAAGTCTAATCAAGTCAAAAGAATGGAGTATTGTTATTTCGTTAAAAGTAAATAAAAAAAAGAACAAAAGTATTTTTTTTTATACTTTATTGTTTGTAAACTTAAATATTAAAACGTGAAAATATAAACACTCCCGTGTTTCTGATTTTTATCACAAAAAAATAATAATCTTTAGCAAAATGTGATAACGAGATTTCTTTTCTAAATAAGGATAAGGAAATCCGATTAACTAAAGTTGTAACTTCAGCATGAATTGTTATATCTTAGTTATTATATGTGCTCTCTAAAAATAAATGAGACGAGGTATAAAAAAATTTAAAATATAAAAATGATGAAACACAAATGAGAATTTTTTTGAGAGTAAATTCAAAAAACAAGTCCTCTCGTGACAATAATAAATATATGAGAACTTTTTTTCTGCACTATTTTGGAGAAGTATAGTTTTATAGGAATTGAAATATCCTTAGCGACAAAAGAATTATCATGACCGAAATAGTTTTTAGGACGAAAAGGTGGTTCATAGATATTACTAATTGTGACCAAATGAACAATTAGGTCATCAAGATCACCTATTTACTCATTTGTTGAATTTAACACCATTATTATTCATACCCTAATGAACGCTAAAGTAATTTAATACTACTCATTAATAATAAGGTTTTTGAATTTAATATAATTATCTACACATATTTACGAAAAAATCAATACAAATAATAGTATATTTTAATTGACAATATTCATATACGTGCTTGACAAATGAGGTTACAAATTAGAAGAATATTCGCTTTATCGATATTTCCTCCGAAATTTGCAACTTTGGTTGGAAATTTCATTAATGTGTAATTTTGTGAGAATTCCGAAAAAGGAAAGAAAGAAGCAAAATGCATATCCAAAGGTCTAGTAGATTCATTGACTGCCTTAACTACTGCCACCTAACGGACTTAGGCTATAAAGATAGTCGTTATACTTGGACGAATGGAAGACACAATAGTTATAACATACTAGAAAGAATTGACCGCATGTTAGCAAATTATGATTGGTTGTCCCATTACCCAAATGCACTTGTGACCCATCTTCCCCGAACCCACTCGGACCACTGCCCTCTCCTCTTGCAATTAAACCATCAACCTTTACCTCGACATAGGATTTTTAGATTTGAAACCATTTGGACCTCACATCCTGGCTTCCCTTTAATAGTACAACAAGCCTGGAAAGAACCAACTACTTTAACTAATGCAATAAATAATTTACCACTATCGTTCAGAATTGGAATAAATTCACTTTTGGGAATATCTTTAAGCAAAAGAAAACTCTTTTAGCTAGACTAAGTGGCCTACAATCATCACCAAACTACCCTACAAGTATGTACTTACGTAATCTAGAAAAATAATTATCTCGTGATTTTAATCTTATTCTCAAACTGGAGGAAGATTTCTGGAAACTCAAATCACGAATAAACTGGCTACATGACGGAGACGCCAATACAAAAATTTTCCATCTATCAACTCTAAATCGTAGGAGACAAAATAGAATTACGGCAATACAGGACCAAGGGGGTAATTGGATCGCAAATCCACATGAAATTAAAAGTAATATTTTCACCTTTTACAAAGAACTTTTTAAAACACAACATAGTTGCTCTTACTCCACATCCACTGTATACCCTTTTAATACTCTATCACACCAAGATCGAGCATCCTTACTGCAACCATTAACAGATGACGAAATAATTTCAGCAATACACTCTTTCAAACCTTTGAAAGCTCCTGGCCCAGATGGCTTGCACCCATATTTTTATCAAAAATATTGGGATACCATTGGTACCTCGGTTAAGTACTTCTGCCATAAAGTCTTCACTGATTCTCAAATTGATCCACAAATAAACAAAATTGTAATCTGCCTAATCCCAAAAAATAAAATTGCTGCAACAATATCCCAATTTCGACCTATAAGTCTTTGTGATACCATTTACAAAGTGATTACAAAAATCATAGTCAACCGACTAAAGCCACTCTTGGAATGCATTATACATCCGACTCAGACTAGTTTTCAGAAGAACAGAAGGGCGGCAGATAATGCTATTATTGTCGAAGAAATCATTACTAGGTTCCAACGAATGAAGGGTCACAAGACCACTAACATGTTATTAAAGTTAGATCTCGCAAAGGCTTTTGACAAGTTAGAATGGTCTTTTATTCACAACACTCTGATTACACTCAATTTTCCAACTCCTTTCATCAAACTGATAATGTCTTGTGTAACCACTGCTACCATTTCAATCATTCTCAATGGTGACCCTTCCGACTATTTCACACCTACTAGAGGCATTCGACAGGGCGATCCACTATCCCCTTACCTCTTTATCCTCTGTCTGGAAATGCTTTCTAGACAAATTAACTTAGCAGTAGATCATTGTGAATGGTCACCTATCTCTTTATCTCCCGCTGGGCTGCAACTGTCACACTTATTTTTTGCAGACGACATCATACTGACAGATATTCCAAAAGCTACAACTTGTAATTCCATTATTACAATACTGGATCATTTCTCCTACCATTCAGGACAGACAATTAACCTCAACAAGTCAAAAATCTTCTTTTCTAATAATTGCACCCCTCTTCTTAAAGGAAATATTTTACAACAATTCCATATAACGGAAGGAAAGAACTTTGGGAAATACTTGGATTTCTCCATTTTTACAAAGAAGTCCCCAAAACAAGATTATCAATTCCTCATTGATAAATTTAAAACCAAATTAGCCGGTTGGAAGACAAATCTCTTGACAAAGGCAGGAAGAGCTACTCTCATCCGCTCCGCACTCAATCAACTTCCAAACCATATCATGCAATACCTAAAGATTCCGGAATACATCATATCCATACTCAACCGTTACCAACGTAATTTTCTCTGGGGTACTACGCCACAAAGGAGAAGGTTACATCTGATAAAATGGAATACTGTAACGACTCCCCGTGACCAAGGGGGATTAGGAATCCAAAACCTTTCTACTAAAAACAAAGCCTTGCATGGAGGACTCGCATGGCGGTTATTTCACAATCCATCTCAGTTGTGGGCCCAGGTACTTATTAAAAATTACATCCGACCAACACCTAAAATCAAAAAATACGTCTCTCCTATCTGGAAAAATATCCTCCAACGTTGGACTCACTGCCGCCTAGGTTATAAATGGAATATTACAAACGGCCAACATGTGAAATTTTGGCTAGATCCTTGGCTGGATCACAACCTCATTATCCGAAAACTCATCAGTGGACCTCTACAACACTCTGAGGAGTCACTATTAGTATCTGAAGTCTATTATAATCATGCATGGCATCTGGACAAACTCTCTCTCGTCTTACCAACACCAATAACTGAGAAATTAAAATCCGTTTATATGCCTATTTTGCCTCAAAACCCGGACAAAATTCATTGGAATCTAACAACAAGTGGACTTTTCTCTGTTAAATCACTTTATAATGCTCTTATCCCGAACAATAACCCCTCCACTCTCTCCTACCGATGGATTTGGCACATTCAAGCACCCCCAAAAATCATTTTCTTCCTATGGTTATTGTGTCATAATCGTTTTCCAACGGCTGACTATCTTTTCAGATTACGTATACTAAATTCTGACATATGTGCTCAGTGCCAGGAAGCCACCGAAACAATACCTCATATTTTCTTTTACTGCCGACATGCTCGGCAACTATGGGATGCTTTTCACATAGCTATTCCAACCATTACCTCTATACCTATGCAAACGACAAATAATGTCTGGCTTAATCAGTTCTTCCTCACGTCCCGTGCGCATTTTCCGCACCACATCCCTCCCAAAACATTCCTCAGCTACGCCCTGTGGCATCTCTGGCTTATCAGGAACCGCACTATAATCGACCATAAACAAACTACTCTTAACATTCCCTTACTAATTACTATGGCAGCGGAATACTATTGTTTGTCCGGTCGCTCACGAAGTACTACACCAATGATTCCCTTATATATCAAATGGAATCCACCTCTGGGGGATACTTACAAACTAAATATTGATGGCTCTTGCTCTCATGCCACACAACAATATGGTATAGGAGGTGTCTTCAGAAATTCCCAAGGCAAGTGGCTCATGGGATTTGCAAGAAAATCAGAAATGGGCACACCAATTCAGTTGGAACTCTTAGCACTTCTCATGGGGCTGAAGCTGACAATACAATATCAACTTTATCCCGTCACAATTGAGACAGATGCCCAACAACTAATAGGTATGTTACAACAATCTCCTATACAATATACTAATATTATTCTTGATTGCAGGTTGTTGCTCCTACAGCTGGGTAACCCAGACCTACAAAGCGTTTACAGAGAGTTGAATGAAGTTGCTGATAGATTGGCTGCATATGGAGCCACGACTACTCAGGACAGCTGCATTATTTTTGCTGAGCCACCACCTTTTGTAAAGTCTTCGTACTATCGGAATCAGAAAGGTCCACTACATAGGAGACTTGTATCAACTTCTGCCAGCTCCCGACTGCTCTCTGGAAAACACGTAGTTTGTACAAACTCCTACTGTTTTGGGTTAATTATATATAGTACATCTTTTTACCAAAAAAAAAAAAAAAAGTTTGTTGAGGTAACAAACAATCTGAGAGGTGTTCGTCAACTTAAATTGCATTGTAAATCACAATTCTAAAATGTGATAAATTACTTTCAAAATCCATTTTTATAAATCACCAACATAAATCTCAAGTCTATTGCTAGAATAGTACATTTCTAATGCTGACAATTAAACCAACATAAATCAGCTAAATATAATGGGTAAAGATTAGAAATATCTTTCTATTTCTCTTTTGAAGTTTTTATCCGGAAAAAAGTAGGAATGCAGCAATTGACTATTTATTAGTATAACATTATGTGAATTTTGTTAGTAGTGCAAAGCACACTTTACTTGTTTCAATTTATAGTATATAATTTGAGCCGGTACAAAGTTTACGAAATAAATAAATATTTTTAGAATTTAAAATCTTAAACATATTATTATAGTTGTGTGGCTGTAAAACTGTTGAAACTTGTAGGCTAATAGTCCGTTTAGCCAAACTTCTAAAATTAACTTATTTTGAAAAGTATTTTTCTCAAAAGTACTTTTAAAAAAAGTGTTGAGAAGTAGTTTGTGTTTGGTTAATTAATTTAAAAAACACTTTTAAGCAGTAATTAGTGTTTGGCCAAACTTTTGAAAACTGCTTCTAAGTGTATTTTTCTCAAAAGTGTGTGCTTTTGGAGGGAAGCAACTTTTTTATGCTTCTCCTGAAAAGCATTTTTTTTCCATCCAAAAGCTTGGCCAAACACCTCAATTTTTGGCCAAAAGTGCTTTTGGCAAAAAAAAAAAAAAACACTTTTGGCCCAAGAAAAATACTTGGCCAAACATGCTATAAGACATGTTATAACATTATGTGACTATCAAAGTTTCTCATCAGGGGCAAAATTGGAAGTACAAAAATAATTATTTCCAAATATAAAATAATTATGAAACAAACCAATAAGAAATAGTGTAGTGGTAATGTGATTTACAAGTCACAGTTTGTCAATGCGATTCATTGGTTCCGAGTGCTATACGTCGCAATCTAGTGAATGCGAATTATGAGTCGCAATTTACTGAATGCGAATTATAAATCGCATTCTGAATTCGATTGTGCATTGCCTTAGGACTTGGGAGGGCAGCAAGATAAGGAAAAAAGTCTAGTATCCTCTCTTCAGTTAGCTACTTTTAGTTTCATTTGCTGCATTAATTAACCAAAAAATATGGCCGCGGCAACCGCAAACAGCTGGTTCACGGTGCTGACCTCCACCGGCGGCGGCACTTCACGATGCTCTCTCTCATCTCACCGTCTCTTTTCAACTTGCCTTAGACCTTCTTCTTTCTTCCTTCCTAAAGCTTCCTCTCAAAATCAAAACCATAACAAAAATGTTCTCAAGAAATCGTCCGAGGTAAATTAACATCATCGTCTCTGCTATTTTTATTATACCGTGCATTTTATTGTGTTATTTTATTTATTATTTTAATAAAATGTCCCTGCATAGAGCTGAATGGATGGTGAATTGTGATATTATTGAGCTTTTGGACCCGCTTTTGGTGTATATTATAATTGAGTTCTCATTTATTGGTTGATTTATATTTATAGATTCTTCTTTGTTTCATTTTGTTCAATACACTGTAGTCCAACTAATTAGAAAACATTCGTAGTTGGTGCTGTGAGATAATATGCGCTCACTCCCACACGCACACGCACACGCTCACACATATATATTACATTGCGAAAGAGTGGGACTTTAATATTTTGTCGTTCTTTATGATAATTCCTGAAATTAGATAAAAATGAGGAATTGAGAGAAGTCCAGAATTTAGGTGTATGAGAAGGTTACATGAATTTTGCAGTGTCACAGCCCATTTGGATGAGATGATATGGAGTAGCTAATAAGCATTAGGGGCTGAAAAATACTTTTACGTGTTGAAACTGATTTAATAAATAAGCAGTTACATGTTTGAATACAAGTGCTGAAATTGATAATAAATTGCTGCAATATTTGATAAAAAAGTGTTGATAAACTCTTTTTCTATTAGAATGGCTTAAATAACCTTAGAACTGTTTACACTTATAAAGGCGTAATTTCTTCAAAATTTTAGATTTCATATCGATTCAGATACAAAATATCTTATTTGTCATTTTATTTTAATATGTGCTCAGATAAGATAATTTTTATGATAAATATAATTTATTTTATGATAAGCATATAATGATAAGTTATAATAATTAATAAATTGAGAAAAGTTTCACAGTTAAACCTAAATAGGACAAAATATTTGAAGAGAAACAAACATTGTGTTCATCACCACAACACTTAGAACGCTATACACCAAAAAATTAATATGTCCTCATTTATTACATACAGTTCAAATATTAATGCACAATTACATTGATACAAATATGCAAATGAATAGAGAATTTGCTTATCTTAGATAGTGAATGAGAATTGTAGACTTGAAGAGGCGGCGAGGGGAGATTTATGTTGAAAAACTACTTGAGGTAGTGATTATCGATGTAGGGGTTTTGTTCTAAAAAGGAATATTTTAAGGATAAAATAGTAAAAATCTAGGTCAAACTTAAAGTGCTTATAAGCTAAAAATTCATAAGCTGGGGGTGACTTTACGTCTTTTGGCTTATTTTTGACTTATAAGTATTTTTAACTTTACCAAACGCATAGATAAGCCGAAAAGTGCTTATAAGCTTAGCCAAACACCCTCTTAGTCATGTTTGTATTGATATGGCTTTTTGTTGGCGGTACGTACTGGCAGAGGCGGACCAACATGGAAATGAGAGGGGTCACCGGAACCCGCTAGCCTCGGCAAAAACAGTGTATATATATTTGTATATACATTAAGGACCCCTCAAATAATTTTGATGTGCCCCCTGAAACAGAAAAGTTGAACTGCTCTGTTGGTTTACTCACTCCTCAGTGGATGGATGAGGGTTCGAGACCAGCGCGAGTTCTCTTTTTCATTTTATTTGTTTTCTTCTATGATTCTGTATTTAGTGTTCAACTTGTTTTTTCTTCCTGAGGTAATGAACAATAATTTAGTACTAATACATAGAAGGATAAGATATTCCATTAGCAAGAAGCCAATCACCTTCTCTATCCTTAATTATATCTAAGTTTATAAGCATTATTATTTTCTTGACATGTATAAAAATAAATAATTCACCAAAGAATTCCCAAAAACAGTAATAGAAAACTTCAAAAACCCTTCTGCCTCCAAGGATCACTTCGGGAAAGTAACAAACATCCATCAATTCAACGACAATGACTGAGGCTCTGCTTGGATTGCTTAAGAGACCTTTAATTTTGATCTTATTTGCCTAAGTCTTTCATATTTTTGAACATCCCTGTCGGTCACTGACTCATATTCATTAAATTTTAAGGAGTTATCGAGCCAAATTTTGTCGTTATTAGCTGACATATTTTTGTCAAAGATAGTAGTGCCTCCGCTGCACTCAAATCCTGGGTCCGCCTCTGCGTACTGGAAAAGAAAAAGATAAAGAAAACACTTTTAACCTCTTGCATGCTATATTATCAAAGAGCAGTAAGGAATGCAACTGAAAATGGAGTTAAGGTAAGTTGAATCCTGATTTTTAATGTTTACTGGTTTTTTTACTTGATGAGAAAGATTCAAAGAAGGATTTTGTGAAGGAGACATGTACTGCAAGCTTAAAATATAATCGCTTACAAAGAAACTACTTTTAGTTTTTCTCTTTTTTTGTCCTTATTTGAAAATTATTTTTACTTGTTGTTTGACTCAATTTGAATCACTGATCTGCGCTAGCTGTTCTCATGGTTCTGCTCATCGGAGCTAGTCATATTACTTTGTTCCAATTTAGGGAAAAAGTATTTCCTTGCTGTTTATGAGTAAAACTTCTACTAAACAAGCAAAGCCATGAATTCAGAAAGAAGCTGGTAAACAGAAGTTTCCACGGAGATCAAAAAATGAAGGGCCTTTTGCAAATGCAGATGGCAGGAGCAGTACCAATGAAGCAGGACGATCTCAACCGACATCAATTAAATCATTTGGTCTGCAGAGAAAAGGGAAGGGAGTTCTGTTAGACTCGAAGGAGCAGCAGGTAAGAAAGTCAACTTCTTCTCTCCATTTTATCTAAGGCGATTGGCTTCTTTCTTGCTCTTGAGAAATATACAGAACAAGGGAAAATGGGTGTCAGTCATGCAACTCTGAGAGTCTGCAGGGTTTTTTTTTTTTTGGGGAAGGGGTGG
>ML288311.1:193314-246989 GCA_005239495.1 Nicotiana undulata
GTGTGTGTGTGTTAGGTAAGAACATGAAAGGTCTTGCACTTTTTCACATTCTCTTTTACCCTTTTATAGTTTTTATCACATGATGCTGTTATGCACACATTAATTTTGCATAAATGGGTGCCATGCTGAGGAGGACCTATGACTTTAAAAGTTCCCCTGTACCATCTGCTCTTTTGTTGTAATATGCGCCTTCATACAAATATATTTCTGCAAAAGCTTTCAGTTTCATATATGTATATATGTGTGTGTGTGTTTATTTCCAAGTTGAAGATGATGTCCTGCTGCCAAAACACTCCACCCATTGTCATGTTTGCAACTTATTGCTTTTGGCTTTCTATTATTTATTTTTGCTGCACTTCAGAACAGCAACAATGTTATTGAGATTTTTTCTTTTCTAAGATATAGGGATGTTATCTTGGAGAGGATGTAACTGACCTCTGATACTTCTATGTTCTTCCCAAATATACTTTTTATCCCGCCATTCCCCTATCTATTTTATCCTACTTACTTGTACTCAAGAATTATACGACTTTGGTGCTGTCAAGTTCTATGTTGTGCAGACTCTCAAAACGCTGCCGCACTCATGTCGGATCCTCCAAAAATGCACTACTTTTGGAGGATCCGACACGCACCGGGCGATATTCTCGGAGAGTCTGAGCAACATAGGTCAAGTTCTTTATCTTTATTATGTTCCAAAACATGTTGTTTCAATTGTTCTACACCACTGCACCTAAGTTGTTTTTCTTTTCCAGGTAGAAACCAGTAGCTTCCAAGATGCAGCTTTTCTTAATGCTGTTGTGAAGGTGAATATACGTTAATATATACGGCAATGTTCTAATTATGCCAATTTGTTTGGATGCCTCATCTTCAAATCTCAAGGTGAAGGTGTAGATCATTTGAATCATGGAATTAGTAAAAGGGGATTCCTGGAAAACTCAAGTTCAGTACTCATCATATCCGCAGCTTGCTTAGAAAGGGAAATTTGTGAAATAACCTCGTGTATCTCTAAAGTTCTAAATTAACAGTTGTCCCACTGGGCATTTATAAAGTGTATTGTTGTCATCCAACACGAAATTATTCTCTAATGGTTTGGTTCTTCCAGTTCAAAGATAATAAAAAATATACTTAAAATACTTATGCAGCAATTAGGATGGTGTACACCTCGATAGATATTCTATCTCACTCAGTTTCTTCTGTAACCTCAATAGGTCCATCAACAATGTGATTGCTTTCAACATATCTGCCACTGCACTTATGAATGACTTTTATATGGATTGCATGACAATTGAATAATGTTTACTCACATTTGTTGGTGTCAAGGTTTACTGTACACATACTGCTCCAGATTATTCCCTTCCTTGGCAGAAACAAAGACAATATACAAGTACTGGAAGGCATGTTTTTTCTCCTTCCTCTCTTAGTAAATTGTGGAGAATGTCAAATTTCCTGTGAACAGTAGTTCTGCGATGCGTTATTCTCTGATATATTGTCTACTATATCTGGTAGGCTGATCTTTGTATGGGGGGATAGCCTAGAAGTCTGACTTTAGTTTGATTTGTTCAGTGCTTTCATGATTGGTGATGGAAAGCTCTTAACCAATGCACATTGCGTTGAACATGATACGCAGGTACCTACTTTTATGGCACTCTCTTCTCAAGTATATACATAGTGGCTAATGTTGTAATCAGTATTCACTATTGTTGAATCCCTGCTATTTAGGTGGTCTTCTATCACCCAATGAGTCAATTACATTGTTCTACTCCATCTGCCTATCAAATGCGGCTTTTACCATATTCAAAATTAATATTTTTGGTGGCAGGTCAAAGTGAAGAAAAGGGGGGATGACACAAAATATGTTGCTAAGGTATGCTTTTCATGAAAAGTTTTAAATACCTACACAAAATATGTTTTATTGTTTTACTCTTGTTAGACGAATAACGGAGTCATCTCGGGCTCTTGTATGGAAACAGAAAACAGTTGAGACCAATCATTAGATGATGTCTCCTAAAAGGTACTCCCTCTGTTACAATTTTTGTGTGACACTATTTCCGTTTTAGTCGGTTCTCAAAAGGATGATCCCTTTCTATATTTTGAAAAAAATTAACTTTAAACTTTCCATCTTACCTTTAATGACATGGTTTTATAACCTCTCAACTGTCATTACATGTTTAAGACCACGAGCTCCGAAAGTCTGTTCTTTTATAAAATGAAATGGAGGGAGTAATACTATTGGAATGAAAGGGATTTTGGTGATTATTCTTTGACAAGATTTATTTTGAATGTTGAAATATCTGAAGCTAAGTGACACATGATATACAACAACAACAACAAGCCCAGTTTGATCCCAACAGGTGGCGTCTGGGGAGGGTAAGGGTAGTCTGTACGCAGACCTTACCCCTACCTAATGCAGGTAGAGAGGCTATTTCCAATAGACCCACGGCTCAGGAAGGGCAAGAAGAAGAAGAGGAAAGCAAGGAAGGAAGAAAGAAGGAACATAAAAGAAAAAGGGAGAGATAAAGGATAAGTAGTACCAAATAATAGCAACAGGGAATACAATACCTGAGGCGAACAAAACCACATAACGTAATAAAAATCTAAGAATATGAAGGGACATGCATGCTACTAAGACTATTAGTGAACAACTATAAACTACCTACTAACGTTCTACCTTAATCTTCGACCTCCACACCCTCCTATCAAGGGTCATGTCTTCAATGAGCTGAAGCAGCGCCATGTCCCGTCTAATCACCTCTCCCTAGTACTTCTTAAGCCTACCTCGACCTCTTCTCAAACTCTCCATGGCCAACCTCTCACACCTCCTGACAGGAGCATCAATGCTTCTTCTCTTAACATGTCCGAACCATCTCAGCCTCGACTCCCGTATCTTGTCCTCCACGGAGGCAACTCCCACTCTCTACCGGATAACTTCATTCTTAATCCTATCTGTTCTGGTACACCCACACATCCATCTCAACATCCCCATATCTGCTACTCTCATCTTTTGCACGTAGGAGTTCTTGACTGGCCAACACTCAGCCCCATGCAGCATAGCTGGTCGAACCACCACTCGATAAAAATTACCCTTAAATCTTGGCGGTATATTCCTATAACACAAAACACCGGAAGCGAGCCTCCACTTCATCTATCCCGCTCTGATGCGGTGTGCGACATCTTCATCAATCTCCCCGTTACCCTGGATAATAGACCCGAGCCGAGATACTTAAAACTCGCTCTCTTGGGGATAACTTGAGCATCAAGCTTAACCTCTACGTCTGCATCATGGGTCCCGTCACTGAATTTGCACTCCAAGTATTCTGTCTTGGTTCTACTTAGTTTGATACCTTTAGACTCCAAGGTCTGTCTCCAAACCTCCACGCGGTAACTCCGCTACGCGTCTCGTCAATCAACACTATATCATCTGCAAATAGCATGCACCAAGGCACCTCCCCTTGGATTTGTCGCGACTGTACATCCATCGCCAAGACAAATAAAAATGGGCTAAGAGCCGATCCCTGGTGCAACCCCATCACCACAGGGAAATGCTCTGAGTCACCACCCACAGTCCTCACCGAGTCTTAGCATATCATACATATAGCATCATCATACATATCCTTAATTACCCTAATGTACGCTACCGGAACACCGCTAACCTCCAAACACCTCCACAGGACCTCCCTCGGGACTTTATTGTATGCTTTCTCAAGGTCAATAAACACCATATGCAAATCCTTCTTCCTCTCCCTGTACTGCTCCACTAATCTCCTTACCAGATTAATCGCTTCCGTAGTTGAACGCCCCGGCATGAATCCAAACTGATTCTCAGAAATAGACACGCACCTCCTCACCCTGGCCTCCACCACCCTCTCCCAAACCTTCATAGTGTGACTTAACAACTTGATACCCCTATAATTGCTTGTTCTTGTAAAGCGGACCATCGTACACCACCTCCATTCTTCGGCCATCTTCTTTGTCTTAAAAATAACATTAAACAGCCCAGTGAGCCACTCCAAACCCGCCCGCCCCGCGCTCTTCCAGAATTCCACCGGGATTTCGTCTGGCCCCTTCGCTCTGCCCCTGCACATCTTATGCATCGCCCTTTCACCTCTTCTAATGTAATCCGCCTACAGTACCCAAAATCCCGCCGACTCTTGGAGTGCTCTAACTCACCCAACACAATGCGTCTATCCCTCTCCTCATTCAACAGTTTATGGAAGTATGTCTCCCATCTTCTCCTAATAAGTGCCTCGTCCATCAACACTTTGCCATCCTCGTCCTTGATGCACTTTACTTGGTCTAAGTCGCGTGCTTTCCTCTCCCTCACCTTGGCCAACCGGTATAACCTCTTGTCGCCGCCTTTGCCCTCGAGCTCCTCGTACAAACGAGCAAACACCGCGTTCTTAGACATCGTAACTACTAACTTCGCCTCTTTCTTTGCCTTTCTATAACACTCCCGATAAGTCCTTTCCTCCCCGTTTGTACTCTCCACTGGCTTCAAATAAGCAGCTTTCTTAGCTTCCACTTTACCTTGAACCTCTCCATTCCACCACCAGTCCCGTTTATGACCCCTAGGAGAGCCCTTCGTGACCCCTAAGACCTCTCTAGCAGC
Source organism: Nicotiana undulata (assembly GCA_005239495.1). Taxonomy (NCBI): domain Eukaryota; kingdom Viridiplantae; phylum Streptophyta; class Magnoliopsida; order Solanales; family Solanaceae; genus Nicotiana; species Nicotiana undulata. Next base: position 197,921 of record ML288311.1, read on the forward strand.
TACCCTAATGCAATTCGCAGTCGTGAACCACATACTAGACGCGTCCCCCCTACTCATCCAGGACCTCATAGCCAACAACTTCTCCCTTAACTCCTGAGCTTTGTCCTTGGTCAAGTTACCCCACTTGATCTTAGGTTGCCCGTACCCCGCCCTCTTCCTCCTACTCCTCCTTGATCTCCAGGTCCATAACTAGGAGCCTATGTAGAGTCGTCAGGTGCTCATTTGGGATGACCTTGCAGTCAGTGCACAGACCTTTATCGCATTTCCTGCAGAGAAGATAATCAATTTGAGTCTTGCCCATTGAATTCCGGAAATCTAAGTTGCTTCGACATGGCTGTTTAGGTGCCGCATCCGTGTCGACACGACACTAGTATGAGTGTGGGTATGAGATCCGCACCGGATCTGGTCAAACAATTTTGGGTACTTTGACCACGACAGACAGAAAAATTTGAGACGAGATACAATTTGCTAGGGTAACTTTGAAAAAAATAGCATATCTTATCTAGGAAATCAATCTTTTACTTATCTACAACTTGAAAATAAAAAGGAAATCCACGCTTTACTTCCACAAAATTTCTCATAGATTAGAGAGATTTTTATTTTTTACAATTATTTTTAGCTGGATCCCCGCACCCGTATCCGTACTAGCATCCGTATCCCCAAATCTTAAAATTTACATATTGAGAGATCCGACCTCTGGATTCGCACCCGTGTCGGACACCCGCACCCGTATCCGAGCAACTTAGCCGTAAGTGACCAGGTGCTCTTCCCTCTTCGGAAAACTCGAATTAGCTATAACCAAATCAAAAGCTCTAGCAAAATCCAACAGTGAATTACCTCCCTCATTCCTATCCCCAAAACCGTACCCGCCATGCACATCATCATAACCCCTAGCACTAGCCCCAATATGACCATTGAAATCTCCGCCAATGAACAACATCTCTGTGTGCGGGATACTACGCACCATCTTGTCTTATACAATGTGCGTTATACGATATATTAGATCTCCGCGAATGACACATGATATATTAGATCAAAATTATTAGGAAGTATTATAATCTTGGAGTAAAGCATTATACGATGTGCGTTAAAGTAGGTCTGGTATTTCTGCAGCTTGATTGCTTTCTCTCGCTTATACTAATAAGAAACTGAATTACAGCTAGATAGTACTGCTCTCTCCAACTCTCCCTCTTTTCCTCCTTGCTTTACCTGTAATAAGACAACCATGCACCCAGATTTTTATATCTGAGGCAGTACGCATACGCAAGTATTCCAGGCTCTTTCCTTGTTTATTATTAGGTGACTTTATCAGGGGCTAATGTGCCTCTTGTATTTGTTTAGTCCTGAGCTAGTATATGGGATATGCTGGTATCGTTTGAGAAGTAGATGTTTTCTTTCATATGATCCAATCTTGAGTTCGATTCAGCTTGTTTCCCTTTCTCACCAGTCCCCCGAAACCCGCCAAACCTAATTATGTGGTGCTTAATTCTCATCATGTATGACATGTAGGTTCTAGCCAGAGGGGTAGAGTGTGACATAGCTTTGCTATCTGTGGAAAGCAAGGACTTTTGGGAGGGAGCTGAGCCCCTTCGTTTTGGACGGTTGCCTCGTCTGCAGGTACTTCTCATTTATCAATTTCATTTTAAAAAAAGTTGTTCTACGTGTGTATGTGTGTCTCTCTCTCTCTCTATATATACTGAAGAAAGTTGGCACCTATCTATATTATTATTTTTTTTTTTTTTAATGTATATTTTTTCCTTGCCTTACCTTATAAAAAATTTATGTACATTTTTTCTCTGAAGATGTGCTTTCTAATTTTTATTGTTGGTCTAAATGTGTCAAAGAAAATGGGATATGCCACCCTGCACAAGTGTTCATACTGAAGAAAGTTAGCACCTATCTACATTGATGTCTGCTTGTTATATTAGTCAATCACACTTGTTCTTGGATGAATTACGTTTGTAGATGTCCTATCCTTGAGTCGAGATTTGTCTCTGATATGTATGATTATGTGAATTATATATTTGTGAGGCAACTTCACATTTGGTAGTAAGCTTCAATAGTTGATAGATAAGTAAATGCTTAGTTATATCTTGGGTGAAATTATACCTTAAAAGAAAGAATATTATATTTATTCCCAGGGAAAATATTTCCTATAAAAAGCCAATTCTGGACTCATAACCACTATAACATAATCTTGTTGCCTTTTTGCTTGTCATTTGATATTTGAACCTCTGTTACTACTCAATTTGTGTTGCTGGATTACTTTCTATTTTCCGTAGATTATAAAAAATCTTGACATATTCAAAAGCCCATATCTCTTGCCGAATCTGATGCAATGCATACAGCTTACATATTAATAGGGGCGGCAAACGGTCGGGTCGGGTCGGATATGAGCGGGTCAAAACAGATAATTTTTAAAAGGGATAAATTATCCGACCCGACCCGTACTTGAGACGGATAAAAACGGGTTAAGAAGCCATGGATAATATGGATATCCATATTATCCATGGCTTCTTAAATATGATCACTTATGAGAGAATTCCTTGTCTTTCAAACTTGAGGAACTCCAATTTGAGGCTTTACAAATGTAAAAGTTAAACACATTAGTTATCCATTGGTTATCCATTTGGTTAATCATTTTTTAAGTGGATAATATAGTTCTTTATCTATATTCGACCCGTTTTCAAATTGTTCATTATCCAATCCATTTTTTGATGGATAATATGAGTGGATAACTGTTTTTTTTAACCATTTTGCCACCTCTACATATTAAGCTGGCCTTTTTCTTTTGCAGGATGCTGTAACTGTGGTTGGCTATCCACTTGGAGGAGATACAATATCTGTGACTAAGGGGGTAGTTTCAAGAATTGAGGTTTGTTTCTGTTGTTCACCTTTCAGTTAAGGTAGTATTAGTTCCTTAGCTGACGGTGACTGACCTCTGGATGCTTTTACTTACTTTAAGAATTTAGAGCGTTACTCTTTGACAAATGTGGGTCATTTGTCTTTTCGTGCGTACACTATAGTCTGTTGGCTCTTTTTACTGGTATTGGTCTCATCATGTCATGATCTATTCAATCTTAAAGGGTAATGATTGCTAGAATTTAGATTGATAAATTGATAATGTCAGGAAAAGAAACTGGCGTAGATAATGCACGATAGTCACAATCGTTGCCAATTCACTGGGTACAGCTATAACAGTAATATTAGTATAACGTCTAATTTTGTACTTAGATTCTCTTTCCAAAAACAGGACCTGTGCTTCTTTTTTTTCCAGATAAGGTAAGTTTTTTTAATGTTGGGGAAATCCCCGTACACAAGAAGTATACAAGAAGTATACAGAAGTAACCTGTGCTTAAAGTGGGTTTATCAACTATTAATCTGGTTTCATGATCCTTAATTAAAATCCCCATCAGTAACCTGCAATAAGCAAGTTGATTCACCTTAAAGAAATATACCGTGGGAATACACTGGGTATGTTGTTGTTGTGTTGTTGATTCACCTTAAAGAAATGCGAGGTACTTTTATAGAGATCGTTGTTCTTTGTTATTATTATTATTATTATTATTATTATTATTATTATTATTATTATTTTCCTTCATTTTGTTTTTGACCCTTTTACACCCTTATTGTTCCCACATTTAAAGGTTGCAGTTATAGTTATGAGTATTCAAGCATATAGTTGTTCCCTTAAATTTCAGTCAGTTCTATATGTTGCAAAAGAGTTGATTATTATTATAAATAAGGCAATCTTCCCTTTGCTACTAGTGATAGATACAACCTGATTTTTGTTCTCCTAGATATTGGTTACAAGTGCTAACTCACAGATTTGTCTTCATCAATAGGTTACATCATATGCTCATGGATCATCTGAGCTGCTGGGCATTCAAATAGATGCAGCAATAAATCCTGGTAAATGGACGTTGAAATAAGACCGCTTCTTCATATAACGAGCCCACAGAAATGTTACTCTTATCTTATTTGTTTTAGAACTTATCCATGCGTACTTACACGGATCAATAGTTGTATTTTTTTCTTGCTTTACTGTAGTTTCTGCTACTAATGGCAAGGATTTTAGGTAATAGTGGCGGTCCTGCATTCAATGATGATGGAGATTGCATTGGAGTGGCATTTCAGGTAGTTACTTGTCAGATTTGGATAATGGTTTACGTGACCAGACTCTTGCTTCTTTTGGCTTGCCACTTTAGTTTACACAGAGTCCTCTCTTTTAGGGGTTTTGTAACGACGGGATGCAACTTTCAAGTTTGAAATGGTTACTTAATCACATAGTTGTAGTGGTTTATATTACCGCTGCTGTTATTTTCATCTGTTTTCAAAGGCATCCTGAGGCTAGCTTAAGAGCTCGGCCCAAGGCAAACCATAACAGTATCGCTTGGGGCGACTAGGGCTGGTAGTATCTTTTATGGCCATGTGCTGCATCAACAGTTCTCCAAATTATTTTTTGTATTTTTCACTTATTTTTATTTTGCTTGATCTATTTAGTGAATGAGGTCAGTCACTCCTCAGGGTACAAAATGTTTTCTAGTGCATACTGTTCCTCCACTATGTTTCACAAAGTTATGATCCTCTTCAGGAATCTCATGCCTTATTTGTTTTTTTTAAACTTCATGTGTTGTTTTCATATTGATAATGCTTACTCCTTTAGGTTTACAGATCAGATGATGCTGAAAATATTGGTTATGTAATCCCCACTACAGTTGTGTCTCATTTTCTGGAAGACTATGAGAGGAATGGAAAGTATTGTGGTGAGTCTGTCTCCTTTTGTGAAATTATCTGCTCATTCAGGTCATTCTATGCTGAGGGATTTGCAAACAGTCTTTGTTTTCAATTACACAGCTTGTTAACCGAGAATATTTATTTTTTTGAATTAGATTATGACAACTAACTAATATCTGGAATTGGCTTCATTTCAATCTGTTTGGTCTGGATTCTGTGTCTATTTTTTTAATATGCATCAAGCGCAGAGTTCTTAAGTTGGATTGTGTTGCTGGAAAAATCAATTAATATGCAAATGTGAACTAAAAGAAGTGTACTTTTGAGTTGCATGTTATAGAAAAAAACCCAGTTCTAAACTTTGAATATAAGTTTATTTGAACCTAACCAACTGATGACTGCATCTGCTCCTTTCTTATTTGCCAAGCAAATATATTTGTTGCTTGTCGTGATATCTAGCTGTAATTGTGTGATGATGATACTTAATGGGAGAGAAAGCAAGAGAAACATTTAACTCCAAGAGAGTGGTTGATTTTGCTAATGAGAAGGCGGCTGGATGAATGGAAACTCCTCCAGGCATTTCAGCCTGTGACATGAAGGCATATGTGAAAGAAACAGAGATGCCTCTTGGTTCTGTAGAAGGAGAAAGGAAGAGAAGATGAGGTGTCACTGAAAGAACTAAAAGATTGGCATTATTAATGTGAAAAAGGGTCATGGATTGAGGTTTAACTCTGAGAAATAAAGAGCAGCACAGGGGCCAAGCAGGAATTTTTGTTGGTGAACACGAATTTTGTTTATGTTATTTGCTTCCCTTTAATCCTTAATCACAACATTAATTTATGCTGTGGCGGGGGGGCCCTGAAGTAAGAAAGCCATCAGTATTAACTTATAGTTTCAAACTTGTATGGGTCCACCACTACATGCTGTTTTTCTGTACATGTGAAATCATAGACTGAAGTTTTAACTTGTAACTTCTTAGTTTGCTCTTTAAATGGGTCCACTGGGACCAAAACTCTGGGATATGATATAGTACGTCTAACTATATCATATTTTCAGGTTTTCCTTGCCTTGGGATCTTGTTGCAAAAATTGGAGAATCCGGCACTACGTGCCTGCTTAAAAGTGCCATCTAACGAGGTCTGTTTATTTATCTATACAGAATGAAAGTCCTTGTGTCTGCTCTTCAGAATGATCGTCTTTAACTCTGTATAGCAGCCCCCACCCCTCCCCCTCCTCCCCCCCGGTTTTTCCTGTGTGTGTAATTGGTGAATTCATTTATCAATAAAAAATTTGGCAGCTGATGACAGAAATAATGGTACTGCCTATCCTAAGATACTTCATATGGGTTGGCATATTATCCTATTGAGAAATGTACTCTCCGCTGATCCCAGCCCACACTGAACGGCTGGACTCCTAATTCATGAAGCCTTTGCAGACTGGAATCCTAATTCATGAGCTTAAAAGCTTATGAATTTTTGGCTGGAAACAAATTGCAATACTTTGAAATTAGGCGAAAGCCCACTCTATTCTGAGTTTGGTCTCAACTGAACCTCAGAAGAAACAAATTCAAAAAATTCATTCGATGAGGTGTAAATGGGTCATTGACATCCAGAAAGGAGAGATTGGGCGGGAATTGGCATTTTAAGTTCAAAATCTTAATCTGTACAATCTAATATGGAGCAGAAGGCTTTGCATTTGACAATTTAACTAATCACCCTTCTAAACATCTTGCTGACTGGGATTCATTTTCCATTCTTTCTTAAACTGCATTTTCCTCATGAGGCCTAGATTATGTTGGTTCAGTGAATCTTACTGAACAGTGATGAACCAAGTAAAATCAGACGGTTATATGAAGATTCAGATTGGACCTTCTGAATCGGGTAAGAGACAGAGCTTGGTGAAGTTATGGTGAATAATGACGAAGAACGAATAATGGATAGTAAACTCAACTAGGAGATGGAGGAGGGAAAGCTTGAGCTTCTTTTTATTTTATTTTTTTTGGGGCGGGGGGTTGGTTTTTTGGGAGGGGGGGGGATTGAGAAAGAGTTTCTCTTTTTGAACCAGATGAAGCCCTTTTCCTTTTCATTTAGCTCTTGTTTTGTGTCTTTATGTTCTTGTTTTCGGTAGAAGCCCTTGACCACTCTATTAATGCTAGAAAGAACGAGACAGCAACTACAGGTACTTTTGTGAAAGAGTGGATGGTGGTGGTGCTGAGGTGCTGTGGCTAGAGTTCAGCAAATGTCAGAACTGAATTTGCATTTGGTCATATATACATGGGAAACGTGGGCATTGACTAAAATAACTTCAATTTAGTTATGCATAATACACTTATCAGTTAGAATACACAGAAACACATTAGAAAAAGCAAAAAAAAGGGCAGCCCGGCGCACTAAGCTCCCGCTATGCGCGGGGTCCGGGGAAGGGACGGACCACAAGGGTCTATGGTACGCAGCCTTACCCTACTTTTCCGCAAGAGGCTGTTTCCACGGCTCGAACCCGGACCTCCTGGTCACATGGCAACAACTTTACTAGTTACGCCAAAGCTCCCCTTCAAACATTAGATAGGCATGGATTGAGCTGAGTAAAGCTAACTCTTCTTGATAATGAGTCACCATTGAACTTTTTAATAGTTAACTTATTTCAAGAGGACGCCATCCTAATGAAGCAGCATTTACAATATCTTCAGCGTTCTGGTCTCTAATGTTGTCAACTCCCCTAAATCAGATGTCATGGAATTAAGTTATACCACCAGCCAACCAAGTGCATCTATCAGTTTAGCGTTTCTTATACTACTTTATGCCTCTTGAAAAAAAAAATCTTACATGAAAGCAAACACATTCTGTATTCATTCAACTGAATCCACCTTGGCAGTAATGTGTTTTGAGACATAGATGTGCAGTGATTACTCAGTAGTTTGAGCGGAAAATGTACATACTTGTATAATGCTTCTCGACGTCCTCTCTTAATACAAGGTTTTTTGTTTCATAGGGTGTACTTGTTCGGAAAGTTGAGCCCACTTCGGATGTCAGTAATGTCTTGAAAGAGGTATTTTTTTTTCTTTACTTCAGTAGGCTATTTATCATTTTACTGTTACACATGGATTTTTTTGCACCATTGAAGCACTTGGTAACTCCGTTCTTATAATGACAGTTAATCTAGTCCAAAGAGCCTCAGCTTAATGGTATTTTGTCTCACTTAATAAAGATTTCGAAACGTTTAACCCTTAAACTGCAACCTGTATATGGTAGGACCATAAGAAAAGATTTGATTTGTCTGCGTAGTGACAAACAGTGATTTGCCGAGGAGCTAAAATAAAAGGTCTTTTTTTTTTAGTGAGAAGCTCCCTGGAAGGCATGGCTTTCAGGCATCTATTGTATCCAACAGAGTGTGCTTCACTTCTTTTCCGTCCATTTTTGTCATTTAACTTGATTTAGCATTCTATTCTGTTCTTCTTAGAACAAGTGTGAAAGGGAGCCTTGGAGCAACGTTAAAGTTGTCTCCGTGTGACCTATAGGTCACAAATTCGAGCCATGGAAGCAACCACTAATTCTTACATCAGACAACCGCACCCCTTGGGATGCGTCCCTTCCCCAAACCTTGCGTGAAAGCGGGATGCCTTGTGCATTGGGCTGCACTTTTTTCTTCTTCTTAGAACAAGTGTGTTTGATTAATATAGTGGGGGGCGGAGCCAGGGTTTGAAGCTTATGGATTCGGGGTTTTTGTTTTTTTAAGTTAGTGGGTTCTGAATTAACAATTTGTACATATTCAATGGATTTCTTAAGACAAATACCGGGTTTGGACCAAAGCTACCGGGTTCGGCTGAACCCGTGACCAAAGCACTAGCTCCGCCCCTGAATATAGTGTTTTTGACGTCCTACTTCCCTTAAAGCTGATAACTTTTTCTAAAACCAATATCCACTAAGGACGTGTTCCTTAATAGAGCATAATGAATATGGAACATTCATATCGCCGAACTGGACCGAACTGGTTTGGGATTTAGGTGTAATTGATTGATTGAATATGGACAAGGGAATCAAGTCATAGTTTGTACATTCTTTTCATTAGTTGCTATTTTCACAACATTGAGTAACATGCACCATTGATGTGGTGCTGGAACTCAAGTGATCTCAAGACATGAAGCTTTAAGGTATGAAATGAGTGAGGTGCATGGATATTTTGTCGGTATCTGTATTCATGTCACCTGTCTATTTGATTTACTTGATTTTTTCCATTCTTATGGTGTTTAGTTACTAGGAAATTTCTTTTGGATTTTTTTGTTTCACTGGCATGTTATTTTGGTAATGTCACTAAGTCAAATGATACTTGGTACATTTTTCAGGGCGACGTCATTGTTAGCTTTGACGGTGTTCGTGTTGGGTCTGAAGGAACAGTGCCGTTTCGATCAAGTGAACGTATAGCTTTTCGCTATCTCATTAGTCAAAAGTAAAGTTCAGTTACTTGCAAAGAAGTTAAATTTGCATTTAAAGACATTAGTATGTTTGACAAACATTATGCACGTAATGTTCAGTTTGAATGGCAACCTCTGGTACTGGTTAGTTCATGTAATGATTACCAATTTTCAGGACACCACTTTCCCCTTTGTCTTTTCCACACAAGTTTCTGCCCTTGCATTAAATCTGCCAAAGCTAGCAGGGAATGCTTATCATTTTTTATACTGTGAGGGTTGAATAGTCTTTTTTGTTTTTTCTCCTGGTGGATCCATTTCTATTTCCTTGATGACCTTGAAATGGATATCAGCCTAATGCTAATATTTCACTGAATCCTTGATATCAAAACTCCAAAATTTCCCAGTCTTCCATATCAATGTTGGTCCTGCATGTTGATTTATTAAGTATGCACTTGCTACTGTATATCTTACAAAACTGTTGTTTCCTTTTCAGATTCAGTGGTGATTCAGTTGAGCTTGGTATTATAAGAGCGGGAGAATTCATGAAGGTTCAAGCAGTTCTGAAGCCGCGTGTGCATTTGGTATAAAAGAAATGTTAGCTGACCCTCAGTCTTTTTGGTGACCCATCACTTGAATCTCAGTCTAATTTATTTAGATATGTTTGCTCTCATCTGAAGGTTCCTTATCATATAGAAGGTGGTCAGCCTTCATACCTAATAGTTGCAGGCTTGGTGTTTACACCACTATCCGAACCACTAATAGAGTAAGAATTGTTAGAATTCTTTGTATTGTTATATGGAGCTACCAAACTGCTAGTTTTTAAGTACGTATTAGGATAAGGGTTCTCTCTCTGATAACAAAACTCTCGTACTTTATTTGGCAGGGAAGAAGAAGATAGCATTGGGGTGAGTCTTGACAAAATGAAGATTGCTCACAATAATTAGAACTATTTTATTCTTCTTTTTTGTTTCTTTGTTTTGATAAGTCAATGAATAGAAATACTTTGTTGTCTTGATTGTTTTCTTTAATTTTATTAGCTGAAACTATTGACCAAGGCTCGATACTCTTTGGCAAAGTTCGAAGGGCAGCAGATTGTTGTACTATCCCAGGTATGTATGGAGTAAGTTTTGGCCTTTGTAAATTGATCTGTGGATATAATGACTAGTATATCCTTTCTCTTGTTCATTACTAGACATGAAAGTAGGACATACCCATCCCTGGGCCATGGTGGGGGAACAGGAACAGGGGACATAACCTAAGGGTGATGATTTAAGGTTAAATGGGTTTTAGCCTGCCATTTTATCACCCTTGGTGTTCGAGTCTACTTTATCACTTGCTTACCCATTTTGTCACCTCTAGATGATGCTGAGAGGTTAATTTACGAAAAATAATTCTATATTTCAATGGTTTATTTTGCTTGTAGGTCTTGGCGAATGAAGTAAATATCGGGTATGAGGATATGAGCAATGAGCAGGCAAGTTACCTATGTACTTTTATGTCACAATCCTACCAGTTGAATTGTAATTGGTATGAACATCAAATTTCAAATTAGTCACGTATGCTTCTTCAAGGAAGTGGATTCATATGCTGACCCCAACTAGCTTTGGAATGAGACATAGTCGTTGTTGGTGTATGCTTCTTCAAGACATAGTCTTAATTTTTAATCTATTGGCAGGTCTTGAAGTTGAATGGCACCAGAATTAAAAACATTCACCACTTGGCTCATCTAGTGGATTGTAAGTGTTAATGTATATATAGTTTAAGTTCTCGTTCTCTTGAACTGGGGCAGTTACACATTTGTCTACTCGTGCAGCTTGCAAAGGCAAATATTTAGTGTTTGAATTTGAAGACAATTTTTTGGTCGTTCTCGAAAGGGAGGCAGCCCTAGACGCCTCTTCTAGTATTCTCAAAGACTATGGCATTCCAGCTGAAAGATCATCCGATCTTATGGGAGCATATGTTGATTCCATAGAACATAGTGAAACAACAAATCAACAGAACTTTGGTGATAGTCCAGTTTCTAACTTGGAATTTGGCTCTGAAGGTCTTCTTTGGGCTTGATCACATAACCAATGAAGCTTGATCCAGATTTTCACTTGAAGCCAGCCATTCTTTCAAAGTTTTCATGCCTAAGATGGTTATTTTGACAGTGAAAGATCTATCTCACACATTTGTTTGCTTGAGGGGAAAGAAATCAGATGACCAGGCAATATCTGCATTGAGAGAGACACAGGAGTGTTTTACTTGGCTGCCTCCTGGGTTTGTATCAAGATTGGCCAGCAAAGTGAATAACCGAATTATGTAGCAAATGATACAATTGTTGGTCGCAAAAAGAACTGTCCAGTTGAGAAATCAAGGTGCTGGTGGCTATTTTTCTTTGAATGAAATGGAAGTGCATGGCCCTGCACATTAAAGTATGCATCATTTCTGATGTTTATTTTTTCAGGTATAGGCTGTAAACATCTCTTTTTAGGATTTTTCTTAGAGTAGATGTGATTTGAGGTTTTCTAACCATTCACATAATTCAATATATGTAACAATTAATAAAGGAGCTTCCAATTTGATTTTGTACTTTTGTTTTTCGTTTTTGTTCTTTTAGTTTCTCCTCCCTCCTCTCCGGCCTCTCCTTTTAAAAAAAAATCAGTAATCTTTGGTCTGAAACAAGTTAAAAGGTCGTTCCAAATCCCTTTTCTAAGATTTAACCCAAATAGCCGTCCTCCAATTGCTTAAACTAAAAATAGCCGGTGAATATATAATATATGCATAATTTTGTGTATTATATGTGTATAATTATGTACATTCAATGTATAATCTATGTATATGGCTAGAAAAAGTAAACAATAAATATGGCCGGCTATTTGTGTAAAGGTCCCATCATTTTCGGATCTTCTGTATAAGTTCTATTAGGTAGCAGAACTAGTTTCATTTTGAATATAACGTCTCTATGGTTTTTATTTTATAAAAATGAAGAGTAAGATCAAATGGTGTATTAATTCGTTTTTCTTACCGGCGAGAATTGTGGTGGAGCGGTAAATATTCCTTGATCCTTAACCAGAGGTCTCGGGTTCGAGCCCTGGGTGTGGACTCGCCTTTGTTAGGGAGCGTTTTACCCCCTAATGTGAGACTTCCCTGTGCGAATCCGGATTTAGTCGGGCTCCAATGTTATATCGGACACCGGGTTGGAAACCAAAAAAAAATTTGGTTTTTCTTAACTCTATGTGGGCCACATCACATTCCTATGAGCTCAAAAGGTCATCGAACTGTTCTGGAGTAGGTACCTACCTTTTCATGTTTGGCTGCACATTGTGGAACATACTCCATCTCACATAAAATTCCAAATTCCTAAACGTGCTTACTTATTTACCATATCTTTCAAGTTACTAAAATCACATTTTACATCATCAATTTCTTTTGATTTTTGAAGATAAGAGTCTCGACATACCTGAAGGTAGGTATTCCACTTTTTCTTACCCTATAAAGTGTAGAGTCTCAACTAATCAACTATCAATGGTGGAACAAAAATCATCCAAATAGATGGAGATGGTGGAGTTGGGTGGAGGTGGCAGAGGCAATTTGAAAATGGTTTTGTCAGACACAGAAAATTCCATAGACTATGAATGGCAACAAAAGGCCACTGAGGAAAAGGACACATAGGTTCCTATTCATCCTCATGTGATTTCACAAACAATAACCATTCACCAATCTTGTCCTATTGCCAATACATTCCAAGCTGTCTTCTTAGACCATTCCTTAACTACATTCTTCTTGATAATCCTTCAATCATAATACCAACTCTGTCATTCTTTCCACCAAAGATAATACCTTTACTATTTCTGTGCCAAGAATAAGCAAAAGGGTGTCCATTCATTTCATCATCATTAATGGCTTTCACTTCCAAAAAGCCATTCTTGATTATACTCATGATTTTCTTGGTATGCCATAGAACTTCTCCAAGAAAGGTGCCAGCTTCAACTATTTCAGCTGCACCTGCATTACTGCCAAATCCACCATTATCTTCACCTCCATTTCCTGCACTTTCTCCAGATATAACTCCTCTGTTTCCTTCGCCCGGTGGCTCGGAATTTGCTCCTAGTGATTCTTCACTGCCCACAATACCTTCAAGTCTCAGCCCACCAAATCCAGATGCTATGCTTGCTCCTGAATCTCTCATGCCATTTCAGCCTTCTGAGTCATTGCCAGTTTACTCAGTAGTTCCTCTACCATTATTTTTGAGTGCAATTCTGGTCTTTGCTGTGTAAATGTCCTAATGGCTGCTGCATTCTGGTATAGTTTATTGGTTTATAAAATTTCTCCCCTCTTCTGTCCACATGTACTACAGTATATTCATGCTAATTTGCTTTTTCCAGAGTACATAATCATTTGGTGCAGCATTAGATTTCATTGTTTGGGTATGACATTTTCATTACTAAGTTACTTGTGATGTATTGCGATTCTTGTATCAAATATGTAACATCCCAGACTTTAGACGGAGTCCCACGTCGGCAAAACACAAGAGGGATGCTGGGTATATAAGTTAACAAGCCTTAAACCCTAGTGACGCGTTTTAAACCCGTGAGGGCCTAGCCCATAGCGTACAATATCACTAGCGGGCTGGGCTGTTACAAAATAAGAAGGGAAAAAAACAGGACTCTCCACTTTCCCATTCCCTGATTGAGGGTTTATGAACACAGTTGATTGTGACCAACAAAAGAATATTAAAATGAAACTGACAAACACTATATACATGACAATTTTGCTATACTACAAAGAATATCAAGAATAATTTCTGAGGTATAATACTACACAAATGAAGTATAATCTTTGAGTATGTGTATGTCTTTCTACATATACTAGCTAAATTACTAGTACTTGATCAGTTGCTCTTAGTAACAATTGCAGCCTCTGAATTGGGAGTTCAGCTAAAGAGCCTTTTCCAGAACCCCTTCTTTGATGCTTTCAGCTCAATGGAGTTTTCCTTTTTCGGAGAGGTCGTAGCGACACTCATCCTCAGCCTACTGTTTTCCTCCCTCAGCAAATCCAAAGCTATACAAAGCTGTCTGATTGCGTCTCTTTTCTCTTCATCTTTCTGCATTAGAAGTTCTTGTTGAACTCTACTCTCTTCCTTCAGTATCTCAATTTCTTCCCTCAGATTTGGTACTTCATCAGTTTTAAGGCTAAGGCCACTTGATACTTCCACTTTTGCCTTCTGTACTCGGATTTGGAGTTCTTCTTCATCGCTTTCAGGATCCTCTATCTCTGACATATCAGAAGACTCGGACTCAGGGTCAAAGGATTCTGAATAGCTGTCATAGGCTTTCTCCATAGAGTTGATCAATTTCTCCTCTGAGTATTTTGTGAAAGGCAATGGAGACTTCAATGATGCCCAATTGCGCGGCCTGGATGCTGACCTGATTTGATCATATCCCTCAGCTAACAATCGATGGGCACGATAAATTTCCTCAATCATGTTAATGAGCTGTGGCCGCTTCTTGTAATACATTTCCGCTCTTTGGGCGAAGGTATCTGCATCTTCCTCAATTGTCCTGAGCATTGCCTCTGTCTTCTCATCTAGTTCTGCAACAATATACAATTATAGGCTACATGAAGCTAGTAGAGAAACTTTGCTAGTCCTTGGTATTTTAATATACATCTGTTACTGCAAAAGAAGTATAGCGGCCCTTGCATTTCTGCAAAGGTAAGGCTGCGTACAAGCGGAAGCTTAGTGCACCGGGCTTTTTTTACTGCAAAAGAAAGTTTTGGCATAATACTAAGGCACGGACGATCTTAAATGTTGCTGATGAATACAACAGCAACAACAACTCCGTTTGTGTGAGCTCGCTCACATTGCTAGTCCTAAACTCGGATAAAGGAGGGGGGTTGTGGCAGGCGGACAACGAGCGTAAAACTAGTTGACTTCTTGTCACATTACTAACAAGCATCAACTATTCTTAAAGTATTGGCTCTTTAGCCAAAAGGAACTGTAAATACGCCCACCTTATAATTAGGCAATCAATTCTTCATCACAGATTAAAGCAAGATTATAAAAGTTTGACGAATTAACCAGAATAGCAAAGTTTCGCACCAGCAATTGTGTAACACCGCAGACTTTAGACAGAGTCTCACATCAGCAAAACACAAGAGGGATACTGGGTATATAAGTTAACAAGCCTTAAACCCTAGTGACGCGTTTTAAACCCGTGCGGGCTTGGGCCAAGAGCGGACAATATCACTAGCAGGGCTGAGTTGTACTAGGGTTTAAGGCTTATTAACTTATATACCCAGCATTCCTCTGGTGTTTTATCGATTTTGGACTATGTCTAAAGTCTGGGTTTTATCAAAATCAATACTTTTCTCTTCTTAGTTGAAGATAGAAACAAAAAATATTCAGTTTTCCTAGCCTATTCAGTTTTCACTACTATTTTAACGAGCATCGAATTTATGAAAAAGAAGCATGCAAAACATGTCAATTAAAAGATGGACAACAAAAGTTATAAATTTGAATTAAGTGACTGATTTCTAGCCTGTAGACAGATAAGAGGAGTATAGTTTCTCACCGGCTAGAGTTGATTGAAGCCACGGCGACCGGTTTTGGGCGGTATTTTTGTCACTGTTAAACCACCACCAGTATGATGATAGCTTATCCCTCGCCACTCCCATTTGCTTTTAAACAATCTGACTTAATATAACTAAACAAAAAAGACACATATAAGCAAATTTTTAGCTAGATAATAGCTATAGAGCCTGAATTTAGATATGGATATAAAGTGCAGCAGCAACAGATATAGAAATACAAGTCAAAACCTGAATACTCATCAACAACAATAACAACACCCGGCATTATTCCACACCGTGGGGTCCGGTAGGGTAGTGTCTACCCAAGCCTTATCACTACCTTGTGAGGATAGAAAAATTATTTTTAACATACCTTCGGCTCAGGAAAGCATAAGGACCACAATAGTGAAAATATAGACACGAAGAGATAATATCAAAAAGCTATATAAAAGGAAAAAACAAGACAGTAAGGTGATCAACGATGCAAGAAAATAATGATTAGTCATAAAAACCTATGTCAATACTATTGTTATGAATATTCTAGATACCTACTCTACTACCTTAATTTTCGACATCCGTACCTTCTTATATACTCAGGTTCCTCAAAATTAATAATCTTTCAAAGACGAAGAATGTATAGCTGCTAATTGGTGATTTTTTTCAATTTGTTATGATTAGCGAAAGAAAGCTGATTTTATACTACAGTAGGATTCCCGCTCCAGTTTCAGGTAAAGCGGGGTGGTTGGGCCCAAGTTATATTGCCGTTTGTAATACTGGAGCGTTTGTGAAGCAACGGTCCAAAATTGTATTGTATTCTAATTTTTCCTATTGGGCATTGATCTCCCCCAGTTACTATTATTATATGTTTATCTTAGAAAATTTTACATTCACCATAAATCAATATTATTATTTATAGCGGTACGGAACAACCATCCAAACAAGCTGTTAATGCTAGTGACTAATATTTACATTTACTTACACTCGTGTATAGCCTTTAGCTCTGAAGTTGCATATATATATATATATATACCATTCTCCTAGTGTATTGAGAAATATTTATCTTTCCTTTAGTTTTATGTAACATGTTTCACTAGCATGAAATTGATGAAATCTGTTATATATAATTAGCGATAGTAGCCCTTTTAATCCTTCAATTATTGATAAGAATTAATTTTGGTCCTTATGATATGTGATTAGATATATTTAACTTTTAAAGAAAATAAATGAATTATATTCACAAAAAATAATATTTTCTGGAATTACATAACTTCACTAGTAGGTAAAATCATCATCAACCATAGCAGTTTCTCCAAAAGTTTCACACACTCCAAAAGTCAAATCACAGTATCACACACCACTTATCTAAAGCTAGTAAGATCAAAACAGTAACATGATCCCAAAACCTTTCCAAACTTAATAATAGTATTCATCAAGAAGAGGAAGCTGCATCAGTAGTAGATATATTTAACTTTTAATTTATTGAAGTATATGATTTTTACCCCTTTATATAGGGTATTTGTTATATATAGACTAAATTTAGAACAATCTTATCATCAAATATAGATGAGAAATTTTTAGAAACCACTATTGTTTAGTAACTATTAATTTCCTATAGCTACCATATATTTAATTACTTTCTATAGCTACCTTTTCAGTTGTTATGGTAATGTATTCGATGTATTCAATCTATTGTATTCATGAATACAGTAGGAAAACTCGGCTAAAAAACAGAAAAACACAGTTGTACATTTATTTATTCAGGTGAATTCGCGCTATGTATTTATGAATACAGTAACAGAAATCAACGTAAAAATGGGTCCCTCCAGCAGTTTAAAAACGGAAAGTGGATCAATTAACGTGATACACTCCTAATATAACTCAACAAACACCATTAAAACACAAAAACACAGAGCCACCTGCAAACATCAAACACAAAAACACAGAGCCACCTTCAGAGTTCCACTCTTTTTTTCCCTGGTATCGTTTGATAATTTTTTTTCCCACTGATACTGTTCGAGATTCTGCTTGGAAGTGATACACGTAACCACATAAATAGATGGGAAGTTTAACCGTCCTAATTCGTCATTCTCGCAAGAACATTGAAAATTGCTATGTCGATTATTCGATTGATGGGATACTGATAAAAACGTATGCGGCGTACAATGATTTGGTTGCTTCAATTTCGAAGCAACTTGACATAGATTTGAGCTCAAAAGTGTATTCCGTTGTATTCAAATGATTGTATTGACTGCATATTATATGTTGATAATATATGTTGCTACAGCTGTATTTCATTGGTTTAATTCAATGGTTTTATTTTGTATAGATAAACTTCACTTTATTTCACATATAAATGTATTAATTTATTCATCTACTAGAGAAAACTTGCAGTTGTGGACGGTTCCAAGTTGACGAATTACCATGCTTACATTCTTGGACGGTTCCAAGTTGACAATTATTGCTCGGACCCTTACAAATCAAAATCTGTTGTAATGACATACGAGGTGGCGGTGTATCCATTGCCTAACCGAAGTGAATGAAATATACCAACACATATATCAGAGGAAGTTGTCTTACCACCCAAATGGAAAAGTCCTCCTGGAAGACCAAAGAAGAAGCGCGATAAGCCGTTAAGTGAATTGCTTCAGAAGAAAAATCGACATTTGTGTAGTATATATGGGCAGGGTCATAATAAGTGTAGTTGAAGAAATGCTCCACGTAGAAATTAGTTCATGTTCTAATTTTAATTACTACAATAACGATATGTCATAGATTTGTTCAATGTTTTTTATTAAATATTGATTTATTGGTGTGTAGGTTGCTTACTAGATGTTTTAAGTTTAGATTACTAAATTGAACGTTATTATATTTCGTGGTATCTTTACAAAATAATTCATATACAGGTATGTGATATAACAGTTCATGTATTCATAAAATACATGACTGTACATTAAAAAAAATTGAATATATATGTAATTATTCTAATACAACTACGTGGAAGATTATACTAATATATAAATACAGTAGAATACAAACGCTTTGGAAATAAAAAACAGAATATAATCACTTAACATAGCTAAGTCTGAAAATATAATAAATACAGTAAAATAAAATAAATACAACATTATTTGTCATTAAATACACTGAAATCCAGTAAAACAAATATACATACAACTTAGATTAACATAAAATATGGTGCTTTGACTGTTTAATATAGCTTGAAATAAAACTATGTGGAAGATTATACTAATACATAAATACAATAGAGTATAAACGTTAAGAAATAAAAATAGAATATGATCACTAAACATAGCTAAGTCTGAAAACATAATAAATACTATAACATATAATGAATACTGATAGAATATACGAGTACACCAAACTGTATAGAGATCTAGTCCTATAACAGTTCCCACGGTATTAACTAACAAACCAGTAAGTAAATAAGACACAGGATTTTTACGTGGAAAAATCCCTACTCAAGGGGATAAAAAACCATGACCTACACTGGTAGGATTTCAACTTCACTAACTTGCAATACACTTGTTACAAGCCACTTTGTAATAACTCTATTACAAAGACTTCAACCTCACTAACTTGTAATACACCTATTACAAGCCACTTTGCAACACACTAATTACAAAGACTTCAACCTATGACTAACTCTAGTCACAACACAAACTCAGCGGGTTTATGTTCTTTGAGGTTCCTAAGTAAAGCTTCTAAGTAAGCATGATAGGAATTATAATGAAGAGTAAATACAAAGATACAACTCAACTAAGTACATACAAAGACTCATAATGGAACTGGTCCGTAGTAGTGTTGCACTTTGTTCTTGATACACTTATGACTTTAATGCTAGATGAGATCTTGAATGCTTGAGAGAATATCACAAAATGTTCAAGTAAGTTATGTTGCCATACTTATACTTTGAATGGCATCACTTGGATGATGTACACACTTGGTTGGTGCAAGGCGCTTCCCAATGGGAAGTGACTGCTGCACTGTTTCTGCACTATAGCGTGCACAGTTGCAGGTAGTCACTTTCCAGCTGTAGAGTTAACTTTGTACTTCTGTCAGGGAAACTCCAGAGGATCAGGTCCCTGAATTGGTTCTTGTTTGTCTAAAGTCACACAACTCATATTAGCTTAAGTCCAGTGCTGAAGAATAGTACTAAGTATGCATCAAGTCCTTTATCTGGTTAAGTTTGTTAGATCATCAAAACATAAATCTGAGAGACCTTAAACCCATCAATTTCACCGTTTTTGATGATGACAAACTTTTGAAATTGACAACCGATTATAGAGCTTTTATTAACCAGATAAAGTACCAGGAACAATACAAGTTCCTCCTGACTCTATGCTTCCCCTTTAATCGCTTGCTTATCTATCAATTTATTTCCCCCTTTTGGCATTATTAAAAATACATAAGCAAGAAATTAGCATAAAGAAGTCTAACTTAGCTAACTCATGCCACATGGATGCACACAACATGATAGAAAAGAGAAGCAGAAGAAAGACAAGCATTTTACTAGCAAAAGAGAGTTGTTCATTGATAATATTTAAAAAGTACAAGCCTTTTCCATTACAGCAAAGGCAAGTTTGGATTGTTTCAGGCGGGAGCAGCAAAAGAAAAAAAAAACAAAAAAAAAGAAAAAAAAAAAACCACCACAATTATCAAAACAATAAGATAAATTGGTCACTGGAGGGTTTCTTAGGGGCACTAGAAGAGGAAGGCTTGGAAGAGGAAGCAAGGGTTTTGAGAACAAGATCCATCCGTGCATTGGCAGACATCTGCTCCTCAAGCAGTTTCTCCCTTAGGTTCTCCACCTGTTTCCGGAGCTCAGCATTTTCCTTAGACAAACGAGCAACTTCTTCATTGGAAAAGTTAGAAGATCCAAATGCTCCAACAGCCTGACTAAGCTGAGTCTCAAGCATGGCATTCCTTGCCTTCAACTTTCAGATTTCTTCAGTAGCGTTGATGAGCTGAGAAATCGTTGATGTACTCCCCACTCCCCCAACTTTTTCGATGCATTAACATTCTTCCAGAGTGGTCTTTAAGAAGGTCCGCTTTCTGGTTCCCATTTTTGGATTTCCCAAGGGTAAATTAAAGAACTTGAAGACCCGGGTGAGAAGAAACCCATATGGAAGCCCATGGTTACCATCCTTGAAGCCTGCCACCTTCTCCATGTGTTCGATCATAATGGTTGGTAAGTCTATAGAACGGAACTCATCAAGCACCTCCATGAGGTACATATTAGACTTAGAGGTGATGGACCTCCTCTCAGCACGGGGAAGTAGGACTTTGTTAACCAGTTCAAAAAGAAGTTGGTACACGGGAAGCAACGCCTTCTTGTGCACCCGTTCCCCATGCTGGACTGCCTTCTCCTTCACAATAGCACGCCTAAAGTTTGCTCCACAAGCACCCTTGACAGAGGACAACCCCTCATATGGGACGTTGAGAATGGTCCCCAACACTGAGGCGTCCAACACCATATCTACTCCATTGACCAACACACAGATGTGGTTATTTGCGGCAGTGAAGAGGTTGGCATAAAAGCTTTGAACTTTATCATCATAGACCTTAGGCACATCTTCCTTGAACAGATGACCCCACTGTTGAAACTCAAGTGTCTCCAAACTCTGTCTCATTCCCGTCATTTCTGAGATTTTTGGGTCAAACATACGACCCCACAACACCTTCAGAAATCTTAACCTTTCTTGCCCCAGCTCACTGTCACTTAGCACCTTCTTCCCAGAACCAGGTTCCCACATAGTTTCCCACTTTCTTTTTCCAGACTTTGCAACCGACTTCCCTTTACCACTCGAGGCTACCAAAATGTCATCCTCAGACACATCTTCCTCCTCCACAACTTTTTTAGACTTAGCACCACTCTTTATAGACTGTTTACTTGGCTTTTCCACGACTTCTTTTGAAGCACTTCTAACATATAGTTTTTGTTTCGCAGACCTCTTAACCAAGGAACTAGGTTCCTCTGCAGCATCCTCATTTACCTCCACCACTGGCACATTTTTGTCACAAACAACTTCCTCTTCTTTCATCAGCCTCTTCTTCTTCTTGATGCTTCTTCTACTTTTCTGCAGAGCAGACTCAAAAGCCTATTTCTTTTGCAACCTAGTAGTTTGTCGCTTGGAAGAAGGCTTAGGAGTGACTGCAAGCTTTCTAATTTTGAAGCGAGCACTAAGAACCATGTCATCCTCATCGTCCTCATCATTAGGTTCCACAACAGGAGGAATGGACTCCAAAGGCTCAGTGAAAATGATAGGAGGCTGACATGTCTCCTCAAGGAGAGAATCAGGTTCTGCAATAGGTATTTCAGAGACTTTCTCATGAGCAGGAGATTCAAAAAGTACCATAGTTCCCTCGTCCCCTAAGAATGGAGTTTCTTCCCCATGAGACTCAGGTATGAGGGAAGGTCCTTCACTCACCAGACTTTCAGCAGCAATGGCCATGATGTTTTCTGCTTTTTCTTTCTCCAGTGACTCCATGGGAGCCACTGAGTCCACGACGGGAGAGTTTAAGTACTGGTCAATGTCTTCCTCAGAGACCTCTGATTCTTGATCGGTTCCTTCCTCTATTTCTCCCTTGGTCTGGTCTGTGAGAGCATCAGGCAACGAAGGAGAACCAATGTTGACGACAAAGACTTTTGAAACCTCAACACTTCGGAGTGAAACAGAGTTAGATGAGGGAGCATCAGGTTTGTACATCTTGGTATTGGGGGTAGTAGAGGAGGTGGTTTTTAGTGGTTATTCTGAAGTAGGTGAAGGGTCGAGGATAGTTTCGTTTACAGTGGTGTGGGAAGGTTGTTCATCAGGCATGGTGGAAAGATGGGATGAAAATTTTGAGCGAATGAAGAGAGATAGAGGAAAGAGTGATCGTTCAGAATTTAGGAGTAAGAGGGTTTTATGGTGAGGAAATCTAATAATGAGGGGGGAGAGGAACGGGTTCTGAAACGGCGGTAGGTTTGTGGGAAGACGCAATGTTGTAGGAGAGGTGAAAGGATTTGAAAGAGAAGACGTGATACACAGTTTCTGAAAAGGTGGATGATGTGGCAGTTAAATTAATTTTATTTTTGTTTGAGATATGCATGAGAAAAACACATTACTACTAACCTGTGGTACAGGAACCGGGTTCCTGGCCTGTTTTTCAAAAAAAATTTGCAACTCTCTTTTGTAGCTCACGCATTGTTCCTTTAGATTCTATAATCATCATGTGTGTCTACCTGCAATGGTATAGATATGAGTTAGGCTAGGTCAGAAAACACTTCAGCTAATTTTACCTGAATATGATCTTAGGAGAATAAGGTTCTCAATTAGGTTTGATTAACCCCAGTGCCATCCTATTTCTCTCAAAGTGTTCCCTGTTTAAGGCTTTGGTAAATATATCTGCAATTTGGTCTTCTATGCAGCAGAACCTCATGCAGATAAGCCCCTTCTCAACATTGTCTCTGAGAAAATGATGTCTGACATCAATGTGCTTCGTTCTTTTGTGTTGAACCGGGTTCTTCGCCATATTGAGTGCATTGGTGTTGTCATATAGGAGAGGTACACAATAAATGTATACTCCAACGTCCACCAGTTGTTGTTTGATCCACAGTAGTTGAGCACAACAGGAAGCTGCAGCTACATATTCAGCTTTGGCTGTTGAGAGAGCTACTGAGTTTTGCTTTCTTGTACCCCATGAGATTAGACATGATCCTAGGAAATGATCCATTTCAGATGTGCTTTTCCTGTCCACCAGGTAACCTGCATAGTTAGCATCTATATAACCAATAAGATTGAAATTATCACCTGAAGGGTAATAAAGAACCAGGTCTTGTGCCCTTAAGATATCTAAGAATACTCTTAGCAGCCTTGAGATGAGATTCCATGGGATTGGATTGGAACCTTGCACATAGTCCCACACTGAACATAATGCCTGGCCTGCTGGCAATAAGGTATAGTAGTTATCCAATAATGCCTCGATACATTGTTTGATTTACAGGTGATCCAGATTCATCCATGTCCAGCTTGGTGGCGGTAGAAATACGGGCATCAATCACCTTTGATGCCTCCATATCAAACCTCTTCAGAAGTTCCTTGATGTATTTCTGTTGACTGATGCATGTTCCCTTTGTGGACTGCTTCACTTGAAGACCCAAGAAAAAGTTCAATTCCCCCATCATACTCATTTCAAACTCACTTCCTGTGATCTTAGCAAACTCTTCACACAGTGAGTCAGTCGTTGCCCCAAATATGATATCATCAACATACACCTGAACGATGAGCAGATTCCTTCCTCGTTTCTTCAGGAACAGAGTATTGTCAATTTTTTCTCTTGTGAATCCATTTTCCAAGAGAAACTTGGATAGCCTTTCATAACAAGCCCGAGGATCCTGCTTTAATACGTAAAGAGCTTATCCAATTTGAACACATATTCAGGGTGTTCATGACATTCAAAACCTGGAGGTTGCTTGACATAAACTTCTTCCTTAAGATAACCATTCAGAAATGCACTCTTTACATCCATTTGGAACAAGGTGAATTCCATATGGGATGCAAAGGCAATTAGAATCCTAATGGCTTCCATGCGAGCAACTGGGGCAAAAGTATCATCATAGTCAATCCCTCCCTCCTGATTGTAGCCTTGAACGACAAGCCTTGCTTTTTTCCTTGTGGTGTTTCCATGTTCATCCAGCTTATTTCTGAATACCCACTTGGTCCCTATGACGGTTGTGTATCAGGGTCTAGGTACAATGTGTCATACCTTGTTTCTTTCAAATTGATGCAGCTCTTCTTGTATAGTCGTGATCCAGTCTGTATCCTTCAAGGCTTCTTTGGTATTTTTGGGTTCTATTTGGGACAAAAAGGTTAAGAAAGCAAGGGAATTTCTGGTTTTTGATCTTGTCTGGACTCCTGAATCAAGGGGTGATTATATTATCAAGTGGATGGGAGCTTTTGTGTTTCCAATTTGAAACTGGAATTTCAATGGTGGAAGAACTCGGTAAGCCTGACTCGTTCCCTTGCACTCCTCGTTCTGCTGCCTGTGGAGTGCTTTGAACAGCGTCAACAAATATTTCTTCAGCTTCAGTGGTGTTAATTTGGGTATCAGGTTCCTCTTGAGAAGGCGAAGAGGAGGTTGAATTGTCTTCACCTGTTTCCTTTTCCTGACTCATCACATCTACTTTTCCATTAGAAATGTCAGTGATCTCCCTAGGAACCAACAGTGGTTCATTGTCTTGATCATCCTTGTTTCCTTTCTCATCAGATGGAGGTGTTTCATTGAAAATCACATGAACACTTTCTTCCACGCACTGAGTTCTTTTGTTATAGACCATGTAAGTTTTTCTTTTAGAGGAATACCCCAGGAAAATTCCTTCATCACTTTTGGCATTGAACTTTCCAAGCTGATCATTTCCGTTGTTAAGAACATAGAATTTGCATCCAAAGGTTCTCAGATAAGTCAACTTTGGTTTCCTTCCATCGAGAAACTCATAGGGCGTTTTGTTCAAGAAGGATCTGATCATGCACCTGTTCACCAAGTAGAAGGCAGTGTTTATTGCCTCTGCCCAGAAGTTCTTGGCAATTCCACTGTCAATAAGCATTGTTCTAGCCATGTCTTCGAGAGTCCTATTCTTCCTTTCAACAACTCCATCTTGCTGAGAAGTCCTTGGAGCTGAGAAGTTGTGGGTGATGCCATTTTCATTGCAGAACTCATCAAACTTGGCATTGTCGTATTCTGTTCCATGGTCGGATCTGATACAAGATACCTTCAATTCCATCTTCATACAAGAAGAGACAACCACTGTACAAGCTAATAATCAATGTATGAGGACTCGAATACATATAAATACATCTACAATTACCTTGTCGTTCTGTGTTTCCGAGCTAGTTCCTTTAGTGACCTCTTTTCCCTTACTCCCTGAAACATCACACATGGGTTTTCTTCTCGTTTCCACATTAGGAAATGTTGATTTTTTTGAAGATTTATCAACTTGACCTTGTTTCGTAGGGTCAATGTGCATTTTTATTCTCCTTTCTGCTTCAGTTGTTACTAATGAACCTGCAAATACAGGTTCCGCTTGAGTGATTTGCAAATCGAAAGATGGCCCATCCAAATTTAGTGCTTTGGTGGGTATATGTCATGACCCAAAATCTAACCATGGTCGTGATGGCACCTATCGTGCTACAAGGCAAGCCTATTTCCCAAAATATTACTACTAATTTGAATATAGGAATTTAATAAAATATTTTCAACATTTGAATTTTTATAAACTAAACCAACTCTAAATATAAATATATAAAATACAGAAACGATCACCAAACATCGGGGTGTCACTAAGTCATGAGCGTCTAAAACTATAAACTAAGATATATAAGTTGTCTAATTGTCCAAAAAAAAAAAGAAATGAAAAAATGAGTAACAAGGTCCTACGGACGCTAGCAGCTACCTTGCAATCTCCACGGATAGCCGGCCTGAACTCAAGGCGCGCACTGACTCACTTGGATCTGCACATAAAGTGCATGGTGTAGTATGAGTACAACTGACTCATTAGTAACAAAAATAACTAAGGAACTGAGTAGTAGTGACAAGCGAAGCAAAACAATCCAATTATTTATTTTTCACAATTTAAAAAAAACAGGAATAAACAAGTAAATTCCATAACTCAGTAAATGCCACAAAGAAATTAAACAGATAAATGCAGCAATAGCAAAAGTAAATGCAACCTCACAGCTATGCCACTCCATCACTCATCACTCGCACTCAGCACTCAACAATCAATACACTCGACACTCTACACTGAATACACTCAACACTCTGCGCTCACTAGGAGTTTGTACAGACTCTGGAGGGGATCCCAAACTCCAAGCGCTAAGCACAGACAGTTCACGTGCCATAATATCAATACTTGGATCCGTACGGTCAGCTCATATGCTACGCGGACGACTCACACGTTATGGTATCAATACCTGGACCCGCACGGTCAGCTCACGTGCTACGCAGACAGCTCACGCGCTATGGTATTAATATACTCACAACCAGGCCCTCGGCCACACTCAGTCAAGTAGCTCTCCAGCCTCATAATGCACCACCAATAAGGGGACACAACCCACATCAAGTATCACAATATATCAGCAAAATAATATATACTGAGGTAAACATGTATAATAATTTCTATGACTGAGTACAAATAACGTGAGCATGAATGAAGGCTAAACATGATCTCTAACGTGAAGGCAGACAAATTCACCAACAAGTAAATGCATAAACACAGATAATGGTTATTAGGCCTCACGGGACGGACCAAGTCTCAATCCCTCGAGTATACACCCACACTCCCATCACCTAGAGTGGGTATCACCTCCAAACAATCACATGATATCAAATTCTCCGGGTTTATACCCTCAAGGCCAGATTTAAAACTGTTACTTACCTTAACCGCATAAAAATCCTACTCCGGGATGCCCTCGTCTCTGGACCCGATCTCCAAAAGTTCTGAATCTAACCATAATCAGAATAATACTATCAGCATCGGCTAAAGAATCGAATTCCAATAGAAAAACTACATAAATAGGCCAAAATCCGGCCCCCGGGCCCACGTCTCAAAATCAGTCAAAAATAGAAGAATAATAATCCTCGTGCTCTCCCGAGTCTAACCATATAAAATTTATCAAAATTCGACTCTGATTGGTCACTCAAATCCTCACTTAAAACTCTCCAAAACTCAAACCCTAACTCCCTCAATTTCACTTTGAAATCATCAATCAAATCTCAAAAATGAAGATGGATTCATGAAATATAACCAAAATCAAGTAGAGAACATTTACCCCAATCCATACGGTGAAAATATCCCAAACCCGAGCTCCCAACTCAAAATATGACCGAATGAACAAACCATTATTTTATATATTTTTCTGCCAACTATTCTGACACCTTTCTCGTGCCAAACGATCCCGAAACTCGCTTTTTATGCCTCCAATAGATTCCTTGTGAAATTTTAGTCAAGTTAGGCTTTTGAATCACTCAATTTGACTTTATAATGAAAGAGATATGTTAGTTTCAATATTTGCAAATATTGCAGATTATTAAATACGTCGTCAGTAGCAATTTCGTAATTAATCTGAAAAGTGTAGCAACCTAATTCTTAGTAAAATGACCATAAAATCCTCATACAATGTCCAAATTCGATGATTCTTTTTGCTAAGGGTCCGTAATTATGATACAGATCTAATGCTTCAATAAAAAAAAGTAAGAGTTCATTTGTTCAATATGATATCATTCATGCTTGAAGAACGGCGTCGAAACATAAGAAAAATGAGCGCAGTACAACCCAAACTATCCGAAACTCACCCGAGGCCCTCGAGACCTCAATCAATTATTCCAACAAGTCATATATCACTACCCGAACTTAGTCAAACCATCGGAACACCCAAAATAATACCAAAACACCAAATCAACCTCGGATTCAAGCCTAAGAACTTCTAAACTTCCAAAATTCGTCAACGACGCCGAAACCTATCGAACCACGTCTAAAAGACCTCAAACTTTGCACACATGTCACAAATAACACTACGAACCTACTACAACTTCTGGAATTTCATTCCGACCTCGATACCTAATTTTCCACTGCCGACCAACATCGCCAAATTTCTAACTTTCTCCAATTCAAGCCTAATTCTACCACGAACCTCCAAATTACATTCCGGACACACTCCTAAGTCTAAAATCACCCAACGAAGCTAACTGAATCATAAAAATCCAAATCTGAATTCGATTACTCATAAGTCAACTTTCGGTTGACTTCTCTAACTTAGCTTTCTAACTAAGAGACTAAGTGATCATTTCACTCCAAAACTACTCACTACAACAAATAAGGTCTTTCGCGGCAATAGAAAAACTCTTTAGCAGCAATATTTATTGCCGCTAAAACATTTACCGGCCATAATTTTTTAGCTGTTGTAATTGGGGTCGCTAAAGCCTTTATCGACCATTCACCAAAGTGCTGGTAAAGGTATCGTTTATTACCGCTAAAGGTCACATGTTTTATTGGCAATTATTTAGTGGAAATTAAAATGGCTACTAAATCCATTCCAAGAAAAGCTTAGTATACACTTTAGGCTGGTAAAAATTAATTGTCGCTAAAATTACAAGCAACAATTATTTTGCCGCGATTATAATGGCTACTAAATCTATCTAAAAAATGATTGCCGCTAAATCCAATTAAATTCTCAATAAAAATCATTCTTCTAGGGGCAAATTAAAAATACAATTTATTACCGTAAAACTATCTTCCAATTGGAAAATCGCAACAAAACATGTCTATATTCATAATAACATAGTATATTTCATTAAATCTTGAGTAACAAAACCAAGTACTAATTCATAATATTAAATGTATCAACAACATAAATGATAAAATATACTATTGTTTCAACTAAATAACTAATGTCATTATAACTAATCCTACTTGATACTAATACTAATAACACAATAAATACAAAGCGCTCAAACAACTTCAACAACTCTTCATTTTATTGAAGTCTTCGACATGCTAAGTATTTGAACATCATATTGTAAGACCTGAATTAATAAAGTAAGTGAACGTCAAAAAAGATGAAATTTAATGTAAAAAAATTATAATCCTACATGTGAATATTTTGTGAAAGTAGCCTCCAACTGTAACATTTATAGTTAATGTCTAGAGTTTTCCAAAATATGGAGCTGTAAAACTATCTTAAAAGAAAATATTTTCAACCAGATATCGTTTGTACACCAAATAAGCGACCCTGCATTATGACAACTATTTCGATGACCTAAACCTACTTTATGTTGCAAACTTTCAACTACAGTTTGGTCGATTTGTTACTGGTAGGGTCAATGTACTGGTTAAAAAGGAAGCAATGTTTCTTAGACATTACAGATAAGTTGAAAAACTGAGCAAGACCAACCTGTAGCAAGGCAAATAGCTCTAAGATTATGCTGCATCAGAAGACATCAATTGAAATTAAAGAACTCTTAAAATATACTTATTTTCATCTTCCAAGGGGTAGAAGTAGTTTGAGTGCAGACTTTAGACATAGTTAGATGTGCAGTCAAGCAATGAAGCCAAAGTTAAGAATATCAGCTAATTTAAGCTCTCTTCCTTGCAAACCTTCACTGGTAAAGAAAAAAATAAAAAAAGGAAGAAGATGAACTATAAATAACCGGATAAATTCAATCATGAGAGATCTTTTGACAAATAGCTCATCGATATGTAATCAAAGGAACGGAACTCTCTGCATCACTGTAAAGAAAGAATACCTAAAACTTAATTCAAAAGGTATTCAAGGTCATATGGAAAGGCTGCAAAGACAAATGATAACAAAAGAAGTGATGAACCATAGGAAAGGCTTGTCATGAAAGGAAAGCATCAACTTGAAATTTCTATACTTTTCATTTCTTCATGGTTCAATTAACAAAAATCTAAGAAATGTATTTTAATAGTTTAATTGAAATCTTTTATACCCTTAAAGATATTTATGCGAAATGCTCTCGCTGAGATTACTTATATAAAACAAGGTAGGTTCTGTCACTTTGAAACAGGAAGTTTGAGAACTAAAAATTGGAATAGAGAAGATTGGCACAACTTTGACAGGACACTTTATCACATGACACTCTTCTAATTTCTAAAATATCTGTTTATCACGTCCATCACTAAATTCATAGAACTACGCTGATGGAAGGCATTTTACATTTGAAAAAAGAACACACTTCCCTGGAATCCACATCATTCAAGTGGTTCTAATCGCAACATATGGAACAAGTATGCTAACCCTTCAAAAGGCCTACAATGCAAATATAGTATATGCTAGTTAATTGTCAACTCAAAGTTTTCATGAATATGAACAATTCTAGTGTTCCCATGTCTGGTTAAACGCTCCAAAAAAAAAAAGATTTGGAAATAATAAGAAATAACACCCTTTAATGGCTATAACAACCATGAGGTCCACTATTGGAAATCACTTTATAAGCAGCAACTTCTTGACTTAAACAAATGTTATGTAATAAGAATTCATTGAGATCGAGTCAGAATAGCTGCATCACATTCCTTAGAGACCTTTCGAACCAGAGATATAAGGAAATATACAAAATGAAGAAGAAGAAGAAGAAGAAGAAGAAGAAGAAGAAGCCCTTTTGCCTTTAACATACATCCTATAATTTCGATAAAAAAAAAATTTATGCATGATTGTACACCGATAGATTAAAAAAACTGCAATAGTACTTATAACAAAGGTTTGGGAAGGCAATAACGAAGGAAGACTTTGTTATAACTGATGAGCCCTGCAGCCTAAATAACTCAGAGAATATTGTGTTGCCGAAGTGTCCTTCTTACATAAGGAAAAATTAAGTAAAGTGTTCATTCTTTAAGTTAATAACACATAAAGGACTACAGAAAAGAGTAAGTAAAACTATAAGATAAAATTTAAAACGAAAATAACAACTACTTTAATAAAATTTTAAATGCCATCTGGAGGAGTTGTATAAGGTGTACTCGCATCTATTACTACCCCATAACACCATATTTTATACATATATTCAAATAAATGCAAAGTAGAAGCTTAAAAAAATATTTGGGGAATAATAAACTAGAGATTTAAACTAAAGTAGTTTGTATGTCACAAGGAACTCCAGACCAACTCACAAGACCTCAGTTTTCATTGCTGGAATTGATAATTTATTTACAATAACACTTTTGAATGCAACAGGTCAAACAAAAAAGCAACTCTTGAATACATTATGGGGAATTAAATCCAAGAAGGCACCACATTACTTTTATGACAAAGAAAGGCTGTGAAGTTTTAGTTGATGCAAGATATAACAACAGAATCAAGTGAATAATGGAATTCAAAAGATTTGCAGCAGTATGCCTTCTTTAGCACCATGAATCAACAATTATAGTCATCTATATTATCCAAGTAGAAATTGCCATATGTAATTGCAGAACAATTGTTAAGATATTTTCAAGCTTTTATTACTTTGTGTTAACTTTCAAGACTTGCCCAGATTTTACAGTGGACAAGGGCACACTCATACGGTGAATGACTAGAAGAAATAAAATCAGTTAGGTTTTGAAAATTTTGCAACATCCTGGGGTTAACACTCATATATGCTTTCAATTAGACTAAAATCTCGCGGGAACACTTCCCAAGTCTCTGGGGATAGGGTATCCATCATCAGCGATAGGCGCGTGCGCGCGCGCACACAGAGAGAGAGAGAGATGAGCTGGGTTACCTGTGGATAGTGCCATGGTGGCCGGAGACTGTAAAAGACTGATTGGTTCGACAACGATGGAGTATTAGATCCAAGTCTTATTTTAGGTGCTTGAATCTGTTTGAAATATAGCTAAAATAATTAGAGGGAATATGCTAATGTTATAAAAAGCATTGGAGTGAAATATAAAATAATTCACATTATTTTCAATCTTCACCTATTTTGGGACCGTTGCTTTTAATTGCCAGCAAAAAGGTATCTTTCCTGCCTAATCTTAATTTGTCGGTAATATGTCTTTTTAGAGAATGTATTAGTAACAATTAACTTATTTCCGCTAAATTATTGCCACTAAAAGGACTTTTTCTTGTGTGACACCGAACCCAAACTTACTATACAACTCAAACACATATGAACAACATATAAAGAAACAAAAATGGGGAAAACGGGACTATAACTCTCAAAATGACTGATCGGGTCGTTATAACATACCTCTGGTAACCCTCTTCTGGGTTGTTGAATCAGTTATTGAAGAGGAAATTACAAGTTTTCTGGTGAAAACTAAATAATGGTGAATATTTTAAAAACAAATATTAAAGAGAAAAAGAAAAATCTTTAACCGGCCAAAAGCTAAAAAGTTTAACGCTTACCATAACTATTTAGAGCAACAAGAAATTGAAAAATGAGGAAGACAATGTCGCTAATAAAGGGGAATCGTGCTTCAACAATAGGGAGGATAATGTTGTGAGAGAGAACATGGAAAGAGAATTAAGAATTTTGTGGAGAGAGAACTATGTGGTAATTAGTGAGAGAATGAACTAAAAGAATGTGAGAGAAAAATATTAAACACTGTATTTTGTGGCTTAACCGTATGGAGTTCATAAATACATATTTTGTTATAAAAACTAAAAGTTAGAGGTACGATTTACCTACACATTACCCTCTCCAGACCTCACTATGTGCGATTATATTGGTTATGTTGTTATTGTATTTTTGATGAGCATAACACATAAATATTATAGTATATCTAACATATCAAATTTAAAAAATTATTCTTTTTTAAACTCCTTTATCAAGTCAAATTCTATGTTCATGTGATAAATGTAGGAAGTAATATTTATTTTAAATTAAAATTATTAGTTTAAACTTGTGAGAATTTCATGGGAGAAATTAAAAAATAGTCAGATTTACAAGCGGTCTTTCAAAAATAGTCACAGTTTCAAAATTAATCGAAATTTAGTCATTTTTCATGTAAAGATAAATCTTAACGAAAACACTTTCAAAATACGAAAAATACTCCATTAACGGTGTATAATGGAACTATATTATACTTCATATGTTCCAGTTTATGTGAATATATTTCCTTTTTGGTCTGTTACAAAAAGAACGACCCCTTCCTAAATTTGGTAACAATTAAGCTTAAACTTACAATTCTACCCTTAATGAGAAGCTTTTATAACCACATAAATACTCTGGGTTGGGACTAGGCATATATCGGGTATATCCGATAGCCCGAACCGATAAAAGCTTATTGGGATATCGGGTTATTGGGTTAACGGTTCGGTAACAATTTTGTATTTTTTCACTATTGGATTATCGGTTCGGGCCATGATTTGCCCAATTTCTTAACGGGTTAACCGATAACCCAATAAGATTTGATAAAATTAGAATTTTACCCTTAAGTATATAAATACATCTAGGGCTTCATTCTCTTTTTCTCCCAATTTTCCCCGCCGCATTAGAGATTGAAGTTTCACAATTCACTCTTCAGACTCTGATTCGATTCTTCTAACAGTTCTTCTTCAAAATTCAAAATACAACCACATTCTTAGAATCTTAGCGTAAGTTTGTATTCCAAAATTACTTATTTGTTAAAACAAATTT
This sequence comes from Nicotiana undulata, assembly GCA_005239495.1. Lineage (NCBI taxonomy): Eukaryota > Viridiplantae > Streptophyta > Magnoliopsida > Solanales > Solanaceae > Nicotiana > Nicotiana undulata. The sequence continues at coordinate 231,746 of ML288311.1, forward strand.
CGTTCATTTCTTTTGAGTTTTACAGTAGAGTACGATAATAAAAATATAGGATGTTTGATTTTTTTTCGATTCTTTATTTTGTCTCATGTTTTAGTACTATGTTTGTACTCGTTAATTTTAAGGTGAAATTGCTACTACTTTGTATTGTTATTGTAACTACCCGACCGGTTGTTCCGAGAATTTAGCCCCGTTTTCCCTATTTCTGCTTCACTTTATGTGGTTCAGTTTTTTCCCATGTTGTATTAGGTTGATTGGTTCGGGAGCAGAGTGATTATGGAGAGAAATGAGACACTTAGTCTCTTAAGTGGTTAAATAGTTGGAAAAGTCAATCGGAAGTTGACTAATAAGTAAATGATCTCGGAATTCAGGTTTTACGATTCGGATAGCTTCACTAGGCGATTTGGGACTTAGGAGCATGTTCATAATGTTATACGGAAGTCCGTGGTAGAATTAGGCTTGAATTGGCAAAATTAGATTTTTGACGATTTCCGGTCGGCAATGAAAGATTAGCTATCTGGGTCGGAATGGAATTACGGAAGTTGGAATAGGTTTGTAGTGTCTTTTGTGATGTGTGCGAAAAATTTCAGGTCATTTGGACGTGGTTTGGTTGGTTTCGGCATCGTCGGCGAATTTCGGAAGTTTAGAAATTCTTAAGCTTGAATTTCGGATTAATTTGGTGATTCGATGTTGTTTTGAGTGTGATGATATACAACGTGTTGTTATATTTGGTTGTGGCCCCGAGGGGCTCGGGGTGATTTTGGATAGTCATCGAGTGGTTTGGACTTGGAAAATGCAGCAAAGTTGTTGTTGGTGCAAGTTTTCTGGTGTGGTCGCACCTGCGGAAGGGGAGCCGCAGGTGTGGAAAAGAGAGGCTTGGCCTAGGAGCGCAGAGCGGGCATTTGGTCGCACCTGCGAGCCCGCTGGTGCGAGTTTTAAGCCGCAGATGCAGAATTTGGAGGCTTAAGTGGAGTTCGCAGGTGTGCACCTGGGACCGCAGGTGCAGAACCCCTGGGGCATAACATATAAATTCTTGCCTTTGCGAATTTTAGCCATTGTTCATCATTTTTTCATACGGGTTGGAGCTTTTTGAGAGGTTTTGAAGAGGGATTCAAGGGGAATCACTTTGAGGTAATGTTTTTGAACTCAATACTCGATCCTATGGTGAATTCTAACTGATTAATCATGAAATTTGTGGGAATTAAGGGTTAAAATTGGGGAATTAGGGCTTGAAACTTGAGACTAAGAATTGAGTGATTGAGGGGGGAAATGCGGTTAGATTTATATGAATTTGGTATGTATGGACTCGTGAGAGGATGAGGAATCTGGTTTTGCAATTTTTATCGGATTCCGAGACGTGGTCCCGGGGTCGAGTTTGGCCAATTTCAGGATTTTTTAATGTAATTTGATTATTTTCGCATGGGTTTTGTTCCTTTAGCGTATATTGATGATATGAATCTGATTTTGAATAGGTTCAAGGCGATTTGAGGCCGAGTCGAGCGACGAGGGCATCGCGGAGTAGATTTTCATCCGGTTTGAGGTAAGTAACGATTGTAAATCTAGACCCGAGTATATGAAACCCCTGAATTTCGTACTATTTTGATAAATGAGGTGACACACATCGTAGGTGACATGCGTGTGGGCGTGCACCGGTAGGGATTGTGACTTGGTCCGTCCCGTAGCAACTGTAGAGTTGTATATTTGATAAATTTTATATGACTTCCATGTGTGTTATAAATGATTCCGTTAACTTGGGTTGAATGTCATGTTTGGGGACTTGTGTCAAACTGTTTTGATCCTCAGGGATATTTTACTACTGTCCTCACACTGTTTTTGATAGAAAATATATTCTCAGTCATGAATTATACATGTTTGCTATTAAATCTGGTTCCTCATGCTATTTTCAACTATGTGAATGATATTTTTGGTTGAGTCCCTTGACTTGCACCGAATTGCCCGAGTGACTTGTGAGGATGATGATTGAGTGAGACCGAGGGCCGGATTGTGAGGATAGTTATATATATATATGGATCGGGCTGCACGCTGCAGCGAGATATGTGATCGGACTGCACGCCGCATCGATATAGAGCTTGGGCTCGGGTTGCACGTCGCAACGGCTATATGAGGCACCTGTTGAGCGTGAATGTTGATTGATAAGAGTTGAGTCACGAGTGACTGGGAGGCTTGCCCGAGGGGTTATATTTGTGAGTGATACTTTGCCCGAGAGGCTTATTTTTATGAGATTACTGATTTCACTCTTCTTACCACTAAACCTCTATTGACATGTTGAACAAATATTTTAAACAAGTTCTCATCGAAAACTGGAGTTTTTACGAGATGTTCGGAATTTAATTACTGGTTTGATCTGATTATTTCTACTGCTGTTTTATTTTATGAAACTTATATGATTTCAAATGCTCGTTACTGCACTCAGTTTTTAGTTATGATTGTTACTTACTGAGTTGGCGTACTTACATTACTCCCTGCACCTTGTGTGTAGATTCAGGTGCCAGAGATGAGTGAGAGCTAATCCTTTCCTTTGGAGCATATCGGAGATTCGCGAGGTAGCTGCACGGCGTCCACAACCTTGCCTTTCTCCTTCCTATATATTTAGTATTTACATTCTCAGACTTATCTTATATTGAGGAGATATTATCTATACTTTCTTTAGATGCTTATGACTAGTGACTCCGGGATCGGGATGTGTCTAAATGTTTTACCTGTTTTTACTTGTTTGAAATGCTTAAACGATTTTTTTAAATGAAATATCGGATTAGTAATGATTTAAATAAAAAGTTTCTTTATGCTATAAGTGGTGAATTGGTTGACCTAGTATCACGATAGACGCCATCACGACCAGGAGGTTTTGGGGTCGTGACAGTTATTAATGTATTTGGACAACTTTTGTTGAAGAATTTGGGATTGCATCATGAATTTGTCAAAATGAAACATGCTTCAAATATTAGTTGTGGCTAGAACGCAAAATTGGGTAGTATACTACATGTGAATTCTTCTCTTTTTAGCTTAACTCGAGTGAATTGTCTTCTATTTTTTGCTTAACTCTAGATTGAGTTATCTTATCGGGTAAACCGGTAACCGAACTGATAATGATCGATAATCGATTAGCCGATAACCGATAACTAATATCTTATCGGTTTGGTTATCAGTTTATCATATTTGTAAATCGATAACCGATAATATTCATAACCGAACCGAATCGACCGATGCCCACCCTTACTTTGTGCCTCTTTTTGACTTGTGAATGACCACAAATTCTAAAAGTTTTTATTTTTCTTAAACTATGTGCCAGTCAAACAAGTTCAAATGAATTAGAATGGATAGGGTATTATACTGGAGTTCCAACAAAGTATACTAGACTTCCAATCTAACATAATATACTAGAGATTCAATATAATATATCGGTCCAGCATAATATACTGAAAATTTATACACATGTCACATATGCTCCAATCTCTAGTATATTATGTTGGAATTTTTCGTATTATAATAAAATATTGATTATTTTTTCATGAATTTGCAAACGCGAACTATGTTTACGAATTTCCCGGACAACTATATCCACAATAACATGTGACAGTCCGATCCATGACAGTACTTGTCTCCCTACCGACAACTCAACTTAACCCTGATTAATGTCTGATTCAGATCTGAAGCTCCTAACCCTGGTTAACTTAACTCTCCATTTTCCAACATCCTGACGTAATAAAAGCCACGTATCTTGCTTCTCTGCAGTACAAAACACTGAGAAGATTTGTTCCAATTAGCTACTCAGCCAGTGAAGAAAATTCCATTTTGACCTCCGTTTCCGTACAGCAATGGCGTCCTCATCATTTCCGGAAGAAGTATTAAAGCACCTATTCTCGTTTTTAACCTCAGATAAGGACCGGAACAGTATATCCTTAGTGTGCAAATCATGGTACGAGATTGAGAGGCGGTGCAGGAGGAAAGTATTCATAGGAAACTGCTACGCCGTTAGCCCTGAGATTATGATCAGACGGTTCCCTACTGAAGTTAGATCCGTGAAGCTGAAAGGAAAGCCACATTTTGCGGACTTTAATCTAGTACCTGAAGGTTGGGGTGCGTATGTACAACCTTGGATTGCTGCAATGTCGGGGACTTATACTATGCTTGAGGAGATTAGACTTAAGCGAATGGTTGTCAGTGATGAGTCTTTGGAGTTGATTTCTACTTCGTTTGAGCATTTTAAGGTATTAGTGTTGTTGTCTTGTGAAGGGTTTACTACTGATGGACTTGCTGCTATTGCTGCTAACTGCAGGTCAGATTTCCGTGACGTGTCATTTTTTGGTATAGTACACGTCAGTTTACCCTTTTTGTTTAGTTACTGTTGAGTAAGTTAGTTCTTACCTGAGAATAACATACCAGTAAAATTAAGCGGAGTCAATACATAATATATATATATATATATATATATATATATATAATTTATTTTTTTACCTATCTACCCGGGGTGTATTTTCCCCACGAAGGGGTGTCACTATAAGGTGGCTCCGCCACTGTTGATAGCTCGTTTGTGGTTGCATTGACTTCAAATTTGAACCCTTTTTTCTGGTCAATGTTGAATCTGTGGTGAGTCCAGGATTTGAACTTATAGGTTGGATTCCACCACATACCATTTAGTTATTAAGGATAATTTGGGGCCAAAATTGTAACGACGAGGATATGGATGAGCCAAAGTTAGACCTTTTGGCGAAGCACAAGGGTAAACTTGGACCTTTTACCTTTATCAATCAAGAAAATAACAAAGCTTATTTTTGTCTTTCATTTTTCATTACTTGCCTAGATTCTGGAAACGAGAGAATACACTGTAGAGGAATTGATCTTTTTTTTATAGGACAAGGGCTTGCATTATTTACAATTTTCCTGAATTTATTATTTTTCTATGGGATGGATCATGGTTAAACGTTGCTTGCTCCGTGGGTATGGATCTGATTTTCTTACCTTGTGCAATATCTTTCAATGGAATGAATAATGGTTCAAAATCGGTACGTGCCTATGTTTAGTTGAGCAGAAATCAAAAGGTCTTTCATTTGTTCTAGTCAGTAGATTTGGGAAGCTTTATTATGGAAATGCAAGCTAGTTGATTTCGTAAAAGCATGTAACGCTGGACTTGCTACTCTGTATTTATTGTTGCAACAGAGTGATTATGTATGCAGTTCATATTTAGAGAAAAGTATCCTCCTTTAGTTAGCTTCCGTTTATTTATTTATGGTGCTTTGGTTGGAGAGTCTGCGTTATATCTGGTTGGGGCTGGTAATGGAGTACGTCTGTGGTGCTAATATTACTTCAAAAAGGGAAAAAAATGGATGCCACTGTTCTTCAACGTAACGTGCTTTATTGGAGAATTTAGGAAATGAGGATCGATTGAATTCCATTACTGGAAATATACTTGTACTGAAAGTTCAATTCTCCTGTGTCTTTTGAATTTTTGGATTTTATTCTAGTTCCCTTTCTTGAAATTGTTATTCGATTCTTTGGACGATATTCTCATGCAACTCACAATGTGCTGCAGGAATCTGAGAGAACTGGACTTGGGAGAAAGTGAAGTGGAGGACCTAAGTAGTGATTGGCTTAGTTATTTTCCTGATAGCTGTAGTTCACTGGTTTCACTGAACATTTCTTGTTTGGGTTCTGAGGTCAGCTTCTCAGATCTGGAGCGTCTCATTGCTCGCTCTCCTAATTTGAGGACTCTTCGGCTCAATCATTCTGTTCCCCTTGAGAAGCTTCCTAACCTACTGCTCGGCGCTTCCCAGTTGGTTGAATTTGGTACAGGTGCCTTCTCTTCTGAGGTACAGTCTGATGTTTTCTCAAACCTGGAAGAAGCTTTTTCAGGCTGCAAGAGACTTAAAGGCTTGTCTGGATTTTGGGATGTCGTGCCAGCTTATCTTCCATCTATATATCTGGTTTGCTCTGGACTCACCTCTTTGAATTTGAGCTATGCTACTATTCAAAACCCTGATCTTAACAAGCTCATAAGTCAGTGTCACAATTTGCAGAGATTGTGGGTATGTTCTAGCTTGCTTTTACTATTGTACTTGTCTCGCGTTCTCAATATTGAAACCATAAACAACTTTTTTTCTGGAGAAAAAAGAGAACATTCTAATAACTCATGTCAATTCTGGTGATGGCAAGGGACAAACAGTTATATGAAAGACATCTATCAATCTGAATTAGATGCTTAAATGTTAAAAAAAAAAATTATCGGTTCTTTTCATGTGGTTTTGAAGTCTTTCCTGTCAAAGTTGATCTTTAATTTTTCTTGCTACTAGTTTGGTATATCATTAATTATTGTTTAAGACACTTCAATTTGAATGAATGTGATTGCAGGTACTTGACTACATTGAAGATACTGGTCTCCAGATGCTTGCCGCTGCCTGTAAGGACCTTCAAGAACTTAGGGTGTTTCCTTCTGATCCCTTTGCTCCAGAACCAGATGTTTTACTTACAGAGCAAGGCCTTGTGGCTGTCTCAGATGGCTGCCCTAAGCTCCAGTCGGTTTTATACTTCTGCCGCCAAATGACAAATGCCGCTTTGGTTACTATTGCAAGAAACCGTCCTAACATGACTCGTTTCCGCTTGTGTATTATTGAACCTCAAACTCCTGATTACTTGACTCTTGAACCGCTTGATGTTGGTTTTGGGGCAATTGTGGAAGAATGCAGAGAGTTGCGGCGACTTTCTCTTTCTGGGCTCCTTACTGACCATGTGTTTGAGTGCATTGGAACCCATGCTAAAAAGTTAGAGATGCTTTCCGTTGCTTTTGCTGGGGACAGTGATCTGGGCCTCCACCATGTTCTATCTGGTTGCGAGAGCCTCAGAAAACTAGAGATCAGAGACTGCCCATTTGGCGATGAAGCTCTTTTGGCTAATGCTGCAAAGCTGGAGAAGATGCGTTCCCTTTGGATGTCTTCTTGTTCAGTAAGTTTTGGAGCCTGTAAGCTGCTAGGTCAGAAGCTGCCTAGGCTAAATGTTGAAGTTATAGATGAGAGGGGTCCCCTGAATACGCAGCCAGATAGCTGCCCTGTTGATAAACTTTACATATACCGAACAGTGGCTGGACCAAGGCTTGACAGGCCTGATTATGTTTGGACAATGAATGATGATGCTGCACTGAGGATTACTGAGCCATAAAGCAATGGAAATTTCGCATTAGCTCCTTCAGGGGGAGATTGCAGGTATTGCATTTATGTTGTTTATCCTCCCTTATTTGTTTAATCGGGAGTTACGTAGTCGCACTGGTGGTTGAATTGTGTCACGGCAGCCAAAACGTGTTAGGTTCAGGAGCTCACATGCCATCCATTTTTGTCTCTTGGCTGAGCTAATTTATAACTTTAAGGAGTTTTAAACTCTTTACATGTTGCTGTGTCTCATTGCAAGTAAGAATTATAGTAAGTATTCTTTTGAGGGGAAGGGGGCATGTTCACTGTGTAGCTGCTATTTGCAGTCTTTTGCATTGTTATTCAGCAATTAGCTATCTTCATTCTCTTTCCTGGTAACTTGTTCTTCTGATGAGATGGTATCAATTCTTTCAAGGCAAAGGGCGGCCTGATTCGACATTCTTGTTTACTCTGATCCGGTCGAGGTCGTTTTTGTTTACCAGCACGTCCCAACAACCTCGAGAATCAAGGGATTACCTCCGCATAGCCTCCAATGTCTGGATGGTCCTCTTAGACTGGCCATCGGTCTGAGGATGGACGTGTTCGCGGATGCATCTATTTTTGAAATCTCAATAAAGCATGTTCCCAAAGATGATTTTCTGCTGCCGAACATTGATTTGCGGTATACTAGTTAAACTAGCCAACAGACAATTTAGTTTCCATGTATAAATGTCTTTTAGAGAATAAACTTTGTTGAGCCATAAATTCCAGAACATTTCAAGCCTCCCATCCTATTTCAATGGAACATGATGTGGATAGGAATTCCAACTGGTTGGTTCTGTTCTTTTGGGTAGTTTTGTTCATCTATAACTCTGGTGTGTTCATGTTCCAGTAGTTTGTATCACATAGAACTTTTGATTTATAGCTCTGAAATTTGCAACTGGTTTTTTTGTTCACAGGAGCATTAGCTTTTATGGATATGGAACGAAAAATACTATGATATGCACGGAGTGTAGCATTTAAGTCAAGATTCCAAAATTTTAAGTCAGCCAATACAGGGTATTATTGTGGTCACTAATTTCTTTTTGTAATAATGGTTGTACCACTGTGAGCGAGGGGTACTCAAGATTTTATAGGATACTTCTATGTTTATTGTTCCATTTTTGACAATAAGTATTAGTGAGTAACACTGCACTTACTAATGGAGATGCACATAACTAAGTGGGTCGAATAGGTACACCGTAGACACTTTTTATTACCGCTTACCAGTCAATACTACATATGCATCTGATTTTAATCCACACATCAAATTATACTGCAGACAGTAGGGTAATGTCTGCATACACACTACCCCTCGAAGACTGGGTCTGTTGTTGTTGTTGTACAGTGCTTGCATCGCTCGCTCAGACATCACTCGTTAGTCCTTAGGGGTTGATATCGTTAGTAGGAAAAGCTATTGAAAAAGAATCTATCGACACTTGTGTTTATGTCAAACACATTACTATACTATAATAAAGTAATACATTGTGGTGAAAATACACATTTATTAACCATAATTGGCAGTAATACAAAAAATAATCATACTATCGTGATTTGATGTAATATTATTTTCCAATTGTATGTAAAGAACTAAATGCAAGCAGTAATTATTGACCAAGTGATGAATGTACGAGTAAAATTATGTTACAATTGAGCTCGGATTACAACCAATTTTCCAGGCAACGCTGGATAACTATGAACTTATAATGGTTATATCGTTTGTCACAAGTTGCTGCAAGGCTGCAGTTAATTTATAGTCCATCCACTTACTGTTGGTATCTGTTTTGCAACCCAGGACAGCATTTCCAGCTGAAGACGTTACATTGACCAGATCATGTTTAGTGACATAAATTGAAGGAGATCATACACGCGTAATATTTTTCATAACCAGCTGCCCTGCACACAAAACTACTGAATTTTGCTACATTGCGTACTTCCATAGCACTGCTTACAAAATAATTCATCACAACTACTTTTACATCCTCCAGTGTGTCATATGTATATAAAATATCCAGAAAACCCAACATAAGTTCATAAGAATAATGCTACAACCTAACCTCTGTTTTCTCCAAAAATCTCCTTTTGGGGGGGTTTGGGTTGGGGGAGGGTTGAGGGGTAGCCTAACTTTTTGATCCTTGAAGTGTTTCCAGAATATGTTCTATTCTGTACTTCATGACAGGTTGGCCAGACTTAGTTTTCTTGAACATTTTCTCCCTTAGCGTTTTCCTTCGAGATTCAGCTCTCTGTCTTTCTTCTTTTCTTGCTAGAATAGTGGCCTCTCTCTCCGTCCTTGCCTTCTCTTCCTCCTCCCGTTTCCTCTCATATAGTTCTCTTAGGCTTCGAGCACTATATTTCTGGTTCTTCTTATTTTTGCTCTCCACCTTATCAGTTTTTTCAACCTCTTTTTCATCCTGATATAGCAATTGGAATTAGAATAAACATCAACCTCTCATTCCTAGTTCCAATTACTCAATAATGTAGCATGAAAGTAGAGGATAATAACACAACCCAGAGATGTCATAGATCAAAGCATGTTCATACTATATATCAGCTACGTCAGTGTTATCAAAGGCGAAAAGCGCAAAAAAACTCTAAGGTCCGTTGGGGCTTTAAGCGCAATTAAAGCATGAGCTTTAATGAGAAAAGGCGCAACTGGAGAAAGAGTAAAAATATGTATATGTAGTCCAAGACTAATAATTATAAGCATGAATAGCAAATATATGAACAAAGAAATTGAAAAAAAAATACGATAAAGCAAAATATCAATTGTTTAATGTCGCCTTTTCAGGATTATATTCATTGGCAAAGAAAGTATGCATTATAGCCTTGATGCGACACTAAAACGCCCACAAAGCGAGGCGAAACGCTCAATGTGTTTCGAGCCTCGCTTCAGGGCTTAAGCGCGCCTTTGACAACACTGAGCTAGGTTGAGCATTTCCCAAATGATTAAGTTCCTCTTCTAAGCCATTTTGAAATGAACTTTAGGTTGTCCACATAAAGCGCATGTCTTCATGCTTTAACCAAACTGAATTAGACTTTGCAAAATGTAGAATGAAACAAAAGGAACAAACAAGAGATGGATAATGACAAACCTCTAGTTGTCTTGCACCCTCAGAAGGCTCCCCTAGTTGCTTAATTATCCTCTTATATTTACTCACATATTTGGCGTTCTTATAGAACTCCCTTTGCTTCTCTGCGCAAAATAACAGCGTACAATACATAAGGAATAGTTACCCGACAATGGCAGACACATGAACTTAACAAGGGCACTTCAAAAGGATAAGCATACTGATCAAAATTGTGGGAAAACATCCATATATAAGAGTAAAATCTGACAGTTATCTCAACTGAAGTAAGAAACTCAGTAACTCCCCCCAGCAGGACAAAAACAAAAACAATTGGGAAATCAGTAAAAAATTCCTCTTGTGCTTTCTATTGTCTACTGCCTATTGAAATTGCATGACACAACACCTCATTAAGCACAAGCAGGAGTATCTATAATCATTAGTGTTGTTGAAGGCGCTTAAGGCGCTTCAGTTTTGCGTCAAGGCTCTAAGCCATACTTTTCCTTGCCAATGAGTGTAATCCTGAAAAGGTGACACTAAATAATTGATATTTCACTTCTTGATAATAAAAAAAATGTAATAATTGATATTTTACTTTTTTCAATTTCTTTGTCCATATATTTTTTATTAGTCTTAGGCTGTAAATATTTTTACTCTTTCTCTAGTTGCGCCTTTTTTCTTTAAAGCCCACGATTTATACAGACCTTGGACCATTTTTCAGGCCTTAAGAATGAGTTATATTGCATTCAAAGCTAATAATTAGTACCAAAAAAAGGTTAAATTGAGATAAAGCAAAAAATGAGGTTCTTTTTTGGAGAGAGACTTACTTATGATGGCAGGGTTGTAATTGTTGCTCTTGGTTTTGGCATTTGCAAATGCTTCCAGTGATAAGCCTCCTCTTCCTCCTAATCTTTGCATATTCTTCTTCATCTTCTTCTTCGAATTTGAGCCGTTGATTTTCTTATTTGTGTCCATCTCACGCGCATCTTTTGCGTCTGCAATTTTCTTCATTACGCTAGAGAGAAAAAGGCACGCCTACGTAAAATTGGGGCTGATAAACTTCAATCTGAAACCCTAGATTGCAGAGAATGAAGACGAGGGGGATGAATCTCCTACAGAAGTTTTAAGATGGGCTCATCCATTGACCTGCTAATTCAATACGAATCCTTCTAAAATGGAGGCCCAATAGGCTGAAATTCAAAAATAGCCATATTGACATGTGGCCATTCAAAAATAGCCACGATTTTATTATAAGATTGTAGTGATTACAAAACACACTCTAATATTAAAAAAACAGAGACAACCAAGAAACAAAGTAATATTATTACTATTTATATTATCAAGTATTAATTTAAATTAGTAAATGTTAGCCATATCTTTGCAATGTATTACCTTGGATCTTAATGTAAAAAATTTTATTTGCTAATATAAAGATTTGAGTAGTTTAATTCGAAGATCTAGAATATTTCTTATGTTAAAAAGTAAATATTCTTTATTTTTTTAAAACCTTTTTACACAGATTTTATACTTTTTTCTACAAAGTTTAAAATTGTTTAGGTCAAAGTATTATTACGTATTTTACAACATTTTTTGGGGCCTCAAAATTTTTGGGGCCTAAAGTGAAGGCTTTACTAGCCTCACCTTGAGCTACCCATGAAGATAAGTGGTATATTTCTAAGCAAATAATCTGTTTGAAGACCGAAAGATGTAGTAAATGGTATAATCTTAAACACAAAATAGGAAAGAATTGAGGAAGTAAAGAAGTTATTCTTGAATAAACAAAACAAAGCATGGTTCAATTATAGAACGCGTAACATATGACAAATAATTCAAGCGCAATAGCACATAAATATTAAGAAAGCACCGAAATATAAATTTTACTTATGTATACGTTATCCAAATTCTAGCCAAATATGAAACTATAGCCGCTCTAATTTCAACAACACAGAACTTCATTATTCGAATTCTAGCCATAGCAAAGTTTCTTAATTTTGGACGAGCTTCATAAACACCAATTACGGTTTATATTTCAACTAGAGAAATTAATTTCAGTCACTAATATGCAATTCTTGAAGAAAACAAAAGAAGGTTCAAAAGGGACAATGTGAATCTGCAAAAGAGAAAAAAACATTGCTAACAATTTAGAACACGTCCCAATAATGATTTACGATTTAAAGATATGGAATGTCAAAAAAAAAAAAAAAAATTACGGAAATTCAGAGATTCAATCAAATTAAAAAGTGAGAACAAGACACAAAAAAGAGGCAAGCAAAACCTTCTAGTTTAGCTCCTTCTCAATTGTATTTTAAAAGGGGTTTTGCTAAACCCTAAACTAGAAACTGAAATTTACCATTAGAAAAGTGGAAACAAGATGGAGAATTCCAAGTATAATTTTCAAAATCTTACCCAGAAAAAGATTTCGACGGCTGCTTGATCCTTGAAGAGAGACGTGTGAACTGTGAAGGATAAATTTGTTTTGGGTTTAGAAGAAATAGCCTGATGTTAAGAGAGAGAAAAGGAGCACCGAAAAAGAGGCGTGTATTTTCGATATTTTTAACCTCTGAAACGAAATAAGACTCGATCAAAGGTCTGACCGAATCAGACCCATGCAGACCTATTCAGAGTTTTAAAAAATAAAATAACAAATGCACTTAATGGGCTAACATCTGGTTCATTCAGATTCAGACCCTCATTAAGTGCAAACAAATGAGGCCTTAGCCACTTTTCATGTAAAGATAAATCTGAATGAAAATAATATTCAAAATCAGGAAAATACTCTAGCATAATATACTGGAATTCCAGTATAATATATTGAAGTTCCAGCATAAGTATACTGAAACTTCAGTATATTGTACTGGAGTTCCAGTATACTATACCGGTTCAGCATAATATGCTGGAAGTTCATACACACGTGCTCTAATCTACAGTATATTGTGCTGGAACTTTCCGCATGTTGGAGTTCCAGCATAAGTGCATACACAGGTGCACCGATCTCCTGTATATTATGCTGGAACTCTGTGTTGCAGCAAAATAATGGCTATTTTTTGATGACTTTGCAAACCTGACTATTTTTGAATGACCGTTCTGAAAACTAGCTAGCCTGTGCTATTTTTACCTACTACACTACCTAGTGGGCCAAACCCAAAATATTTGCAGAAATGACACCAAGTAGCCACTCTACAGGGGTACTATTTAGGAATTAGTTGATGTGTCCTGAATTTTAGTTTTCTAGTTTAATTTCAGGACACTTGTGTTATGAATTGTCTTGAAATTAAGATTTTAAATTTTCAGGACAAAATAAGTACCGGCTAATTTCTTAATAGCAACCCTAAGAATAGTTGTTTGTGTACTTTCCCTTTTATTTTACCAAATACAAAAAGACTCGAGGATTTGCACAAATAGGATACTTTTGTGCTGATATTTAAGTTCTGTCCCTACTAGTGCGAAATTGATATTTTTAAGTTTACTGAAAAATATTTAAACTAAAATATCCTAAACTTCATGATCTGCAGCCCCAACCTTCAGTTCCAGAAGCTACAAATAGCACTATGATGTTGGGTAATAAGTGAATTATCTTTACTTTTCTAACATAGGAACAAGAAAAGTCTAACCAGACAAGAGTTCAAACTCATGATGTAGTGGTTCAAATTAGAACTTTTGCTAAGTTTAGCAAACTTCTTTAAAGTTGCATACTATCAGAATAGTCCCAAAAGTTTGAGATTTCCAATTATACGTAATTGACGAATTTACAAAAACAGAATCTTCATTGCAAGTTTAATGCAAGCATTAATAAGCAAGTTACTTGTCAACATATATGGTAAAAATTTACTCACCCGAATTTGTACTCAAGCAATGAATGCAGATATGCATCTTTCAGACACACATATCACTTAATTAACCATGATTATGTAATATATATTGCCACTTTAATTTTTGATTGCTATGGTTCAATTGTTTGGTCCCAACGCAAACGCGATACTAATTTAAATTCAGTTAATGTAGTTCAGACAAACGCAAGCAAGAGCCATACATTCACTAATTAGCCCCTTTGTAGCGTGTCACCAAACTTACAAGTAGTGGTGGCAAATGGGCGTGTTGGGTTGGATTTGGGCTGGTTAAAAAGGAGTTGAGCAAAAATGGGTTGGGTCTCAACCCACTCATATTTCATGCGGGTAAAAAACGAATTGGGTGTCAAATGGGCGGGTTGAATATGGGTTAACCCATATTATATAAATGTATTTTTTTTCTAATGCAATTTATACGGGTTGTATTTTTTCTAAAACTCTTCTCAACTTTCCCCACCCTATTCCTTACCCTCACCAACCCACTCATACTCACCCACCTAACCCCACCCCATACCCTCTCTCCAAAGAGTTTTTTTTTTCGTCACCACCCACCCCACTCCCACCCCCACCCCGCAAAAAAAAAGTTATTTTTACTTTTTTTATTTTGTAATTTTAAAATTTCTGTTTCTTTTTTCTGCGCCCCCCCCCCCCCTACCCCCATTCCCGCATTTTTTTTTTTACTTTTTTTTGTAATTTTCAAATTTCTGTTTTTGTTGTAATTTTTTTTTTACTTTTTTCGTAATTTTCAAAATTCTTTTTTTACTTTTTTTGTAATTTTTTTTTCTAAGCTAAACAAATATGAAAAAGTTGGAAGATAACCCACTAGTCTAACCTATATTTTACTCATGAATACCCATATTTTTACGGGTTGAATATGGGTTAAAGCCCAAATTTACCCAACTTAAACATCACTCACTCAACCCATTAAAATATGGGCAGATTAGGCGGGTTAGCAAAATATGGGCTCATTTTGCCAGCATTACTTACGAGCAACAGCCCAGAGGTAAACATTTGTGTATAGAGTTGGACCCAAAGTTTTATTTCAGTGGATGTAACAATTACATTCATTGTTCTTTTTGTGGTAATCGATGCAAACTCAACATATATATTGTTACGCGGCGCCTTCCTGAGATGCTTTGGAAGGGCGACGTAAGGCTAAGCA
>ML288313.1:0-22048 GCA_005239495.1 Nicotiana undulata
TATATATATATATATATATATATAAGAAACTAATCTAATTAATGAAATCTAAGCTAAAAGAAAGAATTTAGAAAATCGACCCAACAAGCTTCCCCGGGCCCACGTCTCAGAATCGGGTAAAAGTCACAAAATATGAACAGTCACTAACACATGAGTCCAACCATCCCTAATTAGATGATGAAAATAGCAACATATTCATGATATATAGTCCGATCCGGGTTAAAATCACTTACCCCAACAATATCCTTGAAGAAACCTCGAACAATCGCCTCACACCGAGCTCTCAAGTCCCAAAATTGAATATGGGAATCAAACACTCGAACTTGATCTTTTCTGCTCAGCGATTTCCGCATATGCGGACCTACTATCGCACCTGCAATGTCGCACCTGCGGAAAATTCCCTCGCAGGTGCGGAAATGACTTAAGGCCCAAAAATCCGCTTCTGCAGACCAGGGACGCACCTATGGGCCCGCTTTTGCGGATGGCCTTCCGCATCTGCGACCCTCCCCAGGCTGCCTATTCTCGCTCCTGCGATCCTTCCTTCGCATCTGCGGATGCGCAGATGCGGCTCCCTTCTCGCACATATGCTCACAGACCAACTTGACCAAAACCGCACTTGCGCTCTTCCTTCCGCATGTGCGAATCCGCACCTACGGTCTCCCCTCCGCAGGTGCGAAACACCAGAAACCAGCAAATTCTTCAGCAAGTGCCTAAGTCCAAATTTCAATCTTCTACGCATTCGAAACACACCCGAGGCCCCCGGGACCTCAACCAAACATACCAACCAGTCCTAAAACACCATACGAACTTAGTCGAGCCCTCGAATCACATCAAACAATGCTAAAAACTCGAATCACCCTCCGATTCAAACTTAATGAACTTCAAACTTCAAACTTCTAAAATTGATGCTGAAACCTATCAAACCACGTCTGATTAACCCCATATTTTGCACAAGTGTCATATTCAGCCTTACGGACTTACTCCAACTTCCGGAATCGAAATCCTACCCTGATATCAAAAGTCCACTACCGGTCAAAATCTCCAAAAATTCGACTTTCGCCATTTCAAGCCTAAATAAGCTACAGACCTCCAAAACACAATCCGTACACGCCCCTAAGTCCAAAATCACCAATGTAACGGAACCGACGTAACTCCATTTCGGAGTCGTCTTCACACAGTTCTGACTACGGTCAAAATCCTAAAACTTAAGCTTTCGTTTTAGGGACTAAGTGTCCCAAAACAATCTGAAACCATAACAAAGACCTCCAGGCAAGTCACATAAGCAGAAAAAGTTACGAGGAAAACAGCAAACAACGGATCGGGCCATTAATCTCAAAATGACCGGCCAGGTCATTACATCCCCCCTCTTCAAACAAACGTTCGTCCTCGAACGAGTATAGAGACATACCTGAAGTGGTGAAAAGATGAGGATAATGGCTGCACATATCATGCTCGGTCTCCCAAGTCGTTTCCTCGACTTGTTGACCCCTCCACTGAACCTTCACGGAAGCAATGTTCTTCGACCTCAGCTTTCGAACATGCATATCCATAATAGCCAGTGGCTCCTCAACATAAGATAGATCCTTGTCTAACTGGACTGGGCTGAAATCCAACACATGAGATGGATCACCGTGATACTTCCGGAGCATAGAAACATGGAATACCGGATGAACTCCTTCTAGACTGGGAGGAAAGGCGAGCTCATAAGCAACCTTCCCAACATGTCGCAACTCCTCAAAGGGACCAATAAACCTTGGGCTCAGCTTGCCCTTCTTTCCAAACTTCATAACTCCCTTCATTGGCGAAACTCGGAGCAAGACCCGTTCTTCAAACATGATGCAACATCGCGAACCTTCTAGTCCGCATAACTCTTCTATCTGGACTGGACTGTGCGAAGTCAATCCTGAATCACCTTCACCTTATCTAGGGCATCCTGAACCAAGTTTGTACCTAATAATCTAGCCTCACCCGGCTCGGACCAACCTACTGGAGACCGACATCGTCTACCATACAGAGCTATATACGTTACCATCTGGATGGTCAACTGATAACTATTGTTGTAGGAAAACTCCGCCAGTGGCAAGAACTGATCCCACGAACCTCCAAACTCCATCACACACGCACAGAGCATATCCTCTAATATATGAATAGTGCACTCGGACTGTCCGTCCGTTTGAGGGTGAAATGTTGTGCTCAGCTCCACTCAAGTACCCAACTCATGATGTACGACCCTCCAGAAGCATGATGTAAATTGAGTACCCCAGTCAAAAATGATAGATACCGGTACGCCATGAAGCCTGACGATCTTGCGGATATATATTCGAGCCAGCTGCTCGGAAGAATAGGTAGTCATAACAAGAATGAAATGAGATGACTTGGTCAACCTATCCAC
The DNA here is from genome assembly GCA_005239495.1 of Nicotiana undulata. Lineage (NCBI taxonomy): Eukaryota > Viridiplantae > Streptophyta > Magnoliopsida > Solanales > Solanaceae > Nicotiana > Nicotiana undulata. The sequence continues at coordinate 2,393 of ML288313.1, forward strand.
AATCACCCAAACTACATCAATCCGCTGAGTCCGTGGGAGTCCAACAACGAAATCTATAGTGATCCCCTCCCATTTCCACTCCGGAATCTCTAACTTCTGAAGCAACCGACCCAGCCGCTGATGCTCGTACTTCACCTGCGGGCAATTTAGACACCGAGCCACATACTCCACTATGTCCTTCTTCATAATCCTCCACCAGTAATGCTGCCTCAAGTCCTGATACATCTTCGCGGAACCCGGATGAATGGAGTACCACGAGCTTTGAGCCTCCTGGAGAATCAACTCACGCAAACCATCTACGTTGGGCACACACATCCTGCCCTGCATCCTCAATGCACCATCATACCCAATAGTGACCTCCTTAGCATCACTGTTCTGGACCGTGTCCTTAAGGACAAGCATATGGGGGTCATCATACAGACACTCCCTGATACGATCATAAAGAGAAGACCGGGAGACCACACAAGACAATACTCGACTCGACTCAGAAATATCCAATCTCACAAACTGGTTGGCTAAAGCCTGAACATCCAACGACAATGGCCTCTCTGATACTGGTAGATATGCTAAACTCCCCAAACTCTCCGCCCGGCAACTCAAGGCATCGGCCACCACATTGGCCTTCCCTGGATGGTACAAAATGGTGATATCGTAGTCCTTAAGTAGCTCTAACCACCTCCGCTGACGCAGGATAAGATCCTTTTGCTTGAACAGTTGATGCAAACTCCGATGATCGGTGTAAATCTCACAAGGGACACCGTACAAATAGTGTCGCAAAATCTTCACAGCCTTTCTAGTTCATTTACATATGATAGTATGTCACTATAAATGTTTCATGATTCACAGATCTATACAGACTTACACACTTTTGTAGATCAGGGCACCCACCTACGGGCGCACTTCTGCGGATGGCCTTCCGCATCTGCGACCCTGCCCAGGCCGCCCATTCTAGCTCCTGCAATACTTCCTCCGCACTTGCGGATGCACAGATGCGGCTCCCTTCTCGCACCTCCGCTCACAGACCAACTTGACCAAAACCGCACTTGCATTCTTCCTTCCGCACGTGGGAATCCTCACATGTGGTTTTCCCTCCGCAGGTGCGAAACATCAGAAACCAGCAAATTCTTCAGCAATTGCCTAAGTTCAAATTTCAATCTGCTAAGCATTCGAAACACACCCGAGGCCCCCGGGTCCTCAAACAAATATACCAACCAGTCCTAAAACACTATACGAACTTAGTCGAGACCTTAAATCACATCAAACAACGCTAAAAATATGAATCACCCTCCGATTAAAACTTTTTTTTGTGTGTAAAGAAAAATATTATTAATCTCCAACCCAACCAGAATTACACTCAAATATCTGTACAAACTAGAAGAAATCCTTCTAGTCTCAAAATCTATTATCTATTATCTCCTATCTTTTTGCTATATATTCTTTCTATCTATTTCCTACTTCTTATCCCTTTTTTTCTAACGTTATGCACACTTAGTCTAATTCTGTTGTCTTGTTGAATCTGTTTGCATACCATCACTTGATTTGGTACTTTACCATTCCATATTGCATCATTTCTAGTTTGCCATATCCTATACACCACTGCTGCCACCACTGCTGTTATCACTTTTCTACACATTTTCCCTTTAACATTCCTTGTTAGCTGTTGCCATATTCCATCAATGCCCAAGACATTTGCCTTCAGTCCAAGCCACTCCTTCGGAAGTTTTAAACATGCCTTTGAAAGGAAGTGAAACTCAAAAAATGGATGTTTCAAAGTTTCTGTGTCTTCATCACAAATTCCATATCTTGTTTCCGTACATACTCCAATTTTCCCCAATCTTTCCCTTGTTAGTAATCTCTTATGCATTACCAACCAATTTATGAAACTATGCTTTGGAATATTAACAGTATTCCAAATCTATCTAGCCCAGGGCCAGTTATTCATCTCCCCTTTCTTCCATGTATAACCTTTCTGGATGGAGTATCTTCCTTCCATTTGTCGCCATTCATTCCCTATATATCCATCTTTAAACTTCTCTTTCACACTACATATCCTCTTACAGTACCAACTACAATCAGTTGGAGGTTTATATTGTTTCCAGCATGCCCCTTTAATGTATATATGATCCACCTATTTCACCCAAAGATTATCTGCCTTTTGAGCTACATTCCGCACATACTTTGCAATTGCTGCCTCATTCCCTGTCACACAATCTTTTACTCTGATTCAAACTTAATGAACTTGAAACTTCAAACTTCTAAAATTGATGCTGAAACCTATGAAACCACGTTCGATTGACCCCAAATTTTGCACACAAGTCTTATTCGGCCTTACGGACCTACTCCAACTTTCGAAATTGGAAATCGACCCAGATATCAAAAAGTCCAGTGCCAGTCAAAATCTTCAAAAATTTGACTTTCGCCATTCAAGACTAAATAAGCTGCATACCTCCAAAACACAATCCGGACACGCTTCTAAGTCCAAAATAACCCAATGGAGCTAACGGAACCGACAAAACTCCATTCCGAAGTCGTCTTCACATAGTTTCAACTACGATCAAAATCCTATGACTTAAGCTTACGTTTTTAGGGACTAAATGTCCCAAAATACTCTGAAACCACAACAAAGACCTCTTGTCGAGTCACATAAGTAGAAAAATATACGAAAAAAGCAGTAGATAAGGGATCGGGGCTATTACTCTCAAAATAACCGCCCGGGTCGTTACATTTCCATTTTTATGAAGTAGTTTACCGTAGGATTTGACAAAGATGGTATTTTGATTATTATTTGTGGAAGTTAATTGCTTGAACACGTTATGGAGATTTGAATTGATTGCATATTTTTCCAACGATTTATTTAATCGAAAGAGAAATATTTTGGTGATTAATAGTCTTCAATTGCACAAAGGTTGTGCGGAGAACGAGTAAGAACTGTACCTGCCATCCAATTCTTGACACATGGTGAGATTACTCTGCCAGTCTATAAATGTAGGCTCGATAAGTGTTTTATTTATCAAATTCTTTTCAAAGAAATTGAGTACTAGCACGTATGGCTATTGATACTGCAAACAAGCTTTCAGTTTGCATTATTTGGATTGGTTTAATTCAATGATTCTGTTAAGTAACAGAAAGAGCTTGTTGAGTTGTTGATTAAGTCAAGTTAGGAGAATATTCGAGAGACGTTTTCCTAAAAGCTAGTCCATTAATGTGTTATTGCATATTGTCACAATGCTTCACATTAGTTTACCTCATAGAGTTCTGATTTAATGGAGAGAGGAATTTTGACCTTACATTTAAGCTAGTCATTGAATGAATTGGTGAGAATCATTTGAATTTTAGAATTGAATTTAAACTTAGTTAAATCCCGAATAACTATCTTACACCTACCCTGTCACAACCCTTATCATATTGCTTATAATCCGTTTTAGCTCAATTATCTTACTCTCTGTGATATAGTCTTCTTAATCATAATCTTAATTTCGTAGTTCATTGTAGTTAGTAATTACCTCAAATCAAAGTGTTGGGTCATCGTGAATAGCGATAAACTATTATTTGGATATTATTTAATTCCAATTCATGTGGAGTTATAATTTTATTATAATTTAACTATACTATCTGACTAGAGAGCATAAATTTACTTGTGTGTTTTACGTTCGTCAACCGGCGATCCTTTTTTTTCTTTTTCCTTCCTTCTTCCTTCTCTCTCTTTGTGTGCATGTGTCTTTCTCTGTCTCTTTATAGGTACACTGTAAACTCAATTCGGTATTGTTGACTTCAATCGCTAATGGCAACTTTTTTTATTCTCAATCTATTTTCAAAAGTACTCACCACAAACTATAATATTGTCATCCTCCGTAAATAAAGATTTGTCTATTATATTAACCCATAATGGTCTATAATAAATCAAAGTTGCGGATTACAAAAAACTAAAGTTTTGTAAAACTTATCCCCACAGTATCAATGAAAAAAGAAGATTTAAAGCTTACCAGATTGAGAAATCACCAAATATAGCTCGTATGAGTAATGTCCAATCCAATGTACGACCCTAGAAAATCATGAGGAAGAAGGAACAAAAAGAGAGGAGGTTGGGAGAACAACAATTTAGACCAACAAGGTGGGTGAAGAGAGCACGAAATGATGAGGGTTAAGAGAGGAGGACAAACATTTATACATTTATTTTTTGATTTATTTTTATTAACTAGTTTCTCGGCACGTGCGTTGCACGTTTATGCCAAGTCATGTACTACACTGCTTTGTAAAATAATATTAATATTATTAAAATAAAGTTTTGACTGAATGGTGTGAGTCCACAAAAAGCGATCAAACAGAAGATCGAAGAGAATGAAATGCACGTAGTGATTATTATCGTGATTTCTTCTTTTCCTATAAAACGTCTGAAACAACTTACTACAAAAATATCAAGTAGGGGTAAAATATGATAAGCAGATACATAACTTTGAATGTGATCAAGCAACCAAAAATTAGAGAATGATAAAGCGGTATGTGATTAAGTGATAGGTTGATCGCCTGCATAACAAAGAATGAAACTTTACTAAGAATAAAATACAAGGTTCTACGAATGACCAATGTAAACATTGCATAATAACTTGTTTATAGAGGCCAAAGTGATTATCGTATGAACCTAAAAACAAACAACTAAAAGTTTAATTTAATATACAAATATTTTTTCTTATTATAATTTTATAAAGCATATCTCACCTACTTCTCGATAGACGCTATACCTGGCATATGACTCTTCCAATAACATATTACTTCATATCATTCAACTATTTAAACATTAAACTTCGATTGACATTCTAATAACATATCACTTCATATCATTCAACTATTTAAACATTAAATTTCGATTGACATCACGAATGAAGCATATATGTATGACAACTAACTTGCATTTTGTCAAAAAATTAACAACAATAACCTTTGAACATATATTATTTTTTATCATAATAAGCATGCATAATATGAAAATTTGTAGATCATCGCTCTTGTGAAATGTCTACCTTGTTATTCATAGATGGCATCATAAAAAATCCATATAGGACAATACTAAATAAATAAATAAATGAAAAATAATATGTGAAATTAAAAAACAGAACTCGATTTTATGTCATTCTTCTTGACTCACGGCTTTGATATGTTCTCTACCTTTAAAATTTGTACTCACTTCTCGGACAAGCAACAATAGTGTCAATCTCTTGTGGATTCCTTGAAACAAATATAACATTAAAACGTATTTTGTTTGATAAAACCATGATTTTTATTTTATTTTTCAAATAGATAAAAAAATGATGACCAATAACTATTATTTTCATGTGGATGAATCTTATCCAATGTCTAGTGAGAAGTAGATAGGCAAGAGAACTCTTTGATGCTATATTGTAGAAGAAGAATTCAAAATCTATATATCTCATGAATTTAAGGTTAATTACTCGTAATCTTTCATGAATATCAAACTTGATGTATTTGAATATGAAGTCTAGAACATTTCTCAATTTTTCGTTAGACTTCCCATTACATTTCTTTGGTTGCCATTTAGAAGAGATAGACAAGTGCAAAATAAACCACACAAGAACTCGCGATTTTAAAGATAATCCACTTAAAGGGTATACTATGGCAATGAGACAAAGTAGATAAATCACTGTTAGATTTCGTAATAGAAATAAGAGTTAGTGTGCCATAAAGTCACATGTCGTTTTTTCTCTTATGAGTCGATAGACTGATCAAACTTACATAGGAGACATAGGAAACAAAATAGTTTCATGAGATTATAAGACTAGACTCGCGTTAATGTGTTTCCTTAATTTGCATGACCACTTTCTGTTATTTTTGTGTCTTCTGTCAATTGTCTCGTGGAGAATGTACTGTGGATACTTTATAAGAGACTATTGCCATATAAAAAATGGAATGGTTGTGATTGTTCATAAGGGTGTAATACGGGGCGGGGCTGGGCCTAAATGGACTAAATGGGCCGGGCCAAACGGTCCCGGGCTTTAGCGGGCCGGTCTCAACCGGTCCCGGGCTAAGTGGGCTAATGTGTGTAACCGACACATATTGACCTAAGACCATATGGGCCCGGGCTAAGTGGATCGGGCCCACGAGCCTAAGTAGGCCGGGCTAATTTTTTTAAAAAAATTTTTATCTAAGGAAATTTATTGTAAATTATATTATATAATTGTGAATTAAATCTTGTAATTCAAATTTAAACACAAAAAAATTGTAAAGAAATATTCAAGGGAATGCGTTATAATTTTTATTATTATGACATTAACAAAAAATAGAAATATCTTTCTTAGTCTTCCTCCCCCCAATGGAATGAGCACAACAAGGTGCTAACACCACCATTAAAAGGAAAAAAAACTAATGAAGATGTGCCGAAATACAAGTTACATATTAGTCTATATTGTATCTCTTACAAATTTTATAAATCCTTCAAGGTTCGGAGGAATTTCCGTCTGTGGTGGCGGAAAAGAAACTTTTTCATCACCGCTTCCGGGCGAAGCAACATCCTCTGCAAGTTCTCTAGCATTTCTTCGTAAGCTTCGTCTATCTCTGATTGTGATTCAGCAAGTCCAAAGTTTCTTCGTTCCGAACGGATCAAATCTCTGAAGAGTACTAATTTTTCCAATTTTCTCCCTTATAGACGCTCTATGATCACCGATTTGAAGTCTCACTTGACTGAAAGCGCTCTCTGATGCCACTGTTGAAGCTTGAATACTTAAATTGTCTCGGGCCATCCTTGAAAGAACCGGATAGTGTTTTTCTTTGTCCTTCCACCATACATGAAAGGAGCCGTCGAGATTCTCTGTTTCAAGTCCCTACGACAAATAAACTTGAAGCTCATTTAGTTGTGAATTATCACCAATACTGGAACCTTGAGAACCCCTGAACCCCGTCCAAGCACTAAGTGCTTTTAGTCCCGCAGTTCTTTTAGATGATTGCGAACTAGAAGAAGTAGGAGTTGGAACATTTGGTCTAGCATGATCTAAGGCAAGTTGATAAGCATTATAAATGGTTTGAGCATTTATTTTAATTGAGGCTTTTGCATCTGGAAGTGTATACAATTCCTCATTTGAAAGTGCTAAAGCATTATAAATATTTGTATACGAAAAGTGAGGACCTCATAATTTCATAGTAGGATTTAACATGGCAGCAACACCATAAATAGGGGGGATAGGGAAAATATATTTTTTAAACTTTTGTCTCAGTAGTAACAGCAACGCGACAATTCATATGAGTAAGTAAATAGCGCAAATATTGTTCATATTCATGTTTATATTTATAAATATCGCTCTTTACGGTTGTGCGATGCCATCCTTTATAAGTAGGATTAAAAACTCTTCTAATATAATGCACAAAGTGATGGTTAGAAGGAAAACTATAGGGGAAGCACATAACAGTAACCATTTTTGCCAATTCTTCACAATCTTTATTTGGATCGTAATATAAAATGCCACCGGTAACAGTGTTAATTTCGGGTTGAACTAGATTTGACCCGGTACTAGGGTTAACCTGACTAGGTATACTTGTCCCCTCTTGCGCAGCTTTCATTTGAAGAAATCTACCTTTATCTTTAGGGTGTGTCTTTATGTGTCTAGTCAAACTACCCGTACTGCTACGGTCTCCAGTAAATTTATGTTGCAACACTGTTCCACAATTTTTACACTTAGCCCTAATTTTATCTCTTAGTTGAATAAAATATGACCAAACAAGAGATGTTTTCGCACCGTTTAGAAGGTTGTCTACAAAAAGTAGGAGTAGTAACAGGAGGGTCGGGCGGGGCATCGTTTGGATTATTATTAGTTGGGTTAACTTCAACAACATGACTAGTATGTGTATAATCATCCGGTTGCGTTTCATCTAAATCTATATTTTCATCATCATTTTCCTCATCATTTTCATCAATAGTTGGATTACCATAAAAAGCATTCATATATTTATGATTTAATTGTTCACCTGGTGCAATATCATGGTAAAATTGACTATCGGTAAATTATAATAAAGGGTTATCACTATCAAGAATAACAGGTGGAGGACGGGTAACATGTTTCGGTCGGGGAGCCGGGGGAGGAGTAGTAGCCTGGCCACTAGATTCACCAATTTTAGATTTTCTCTTACTTTTACCAAATATTTTTTTCAAAGAATATGCCATATTAATTATAATTATACAAAGTAAAACAAACAAAACTATAATATTAAAACTTAAGAGTTGGAACGAGTTTACCGAATTGACGAACAACTTATTGAAAATTGTATATCGTTGAAGACTTGAATACTTCAATTCACCAACTTGACAATTTTTCACAAATTGCAATAATAAAGTAAGCAATAATAGAAGAAAATTAGAGAGAGATTGATGATTTTGTGAGAAAAAATAAAAGAATGAGGGGGTATTTATAGTTGAGAATAAGGAAAAAGTATAATTACAAAAAGTTTGGGGGGAAAATGGCTATATTTGAAAGTGCCAAACGACTAAATTGACAGGTCAACGACTATTTTTTAAATATCCAACCGTTGGCCAATTTTCAGAATTTCTTTTTTATTTAAAAACTAGCCGTTAGGCCCGGTTGAACCGGCTCAGAGTATGGAAGCCGGTCCCGGGCTCCACATTAAGGGGCCCACATGGGCCTTTAGAACCGCCTGGGCCCGGGCCACACGGGCCAACCCGTTTAGCCCAAAATCCATATGGGTTGGCGGGCCTGGGCCGGTCACGGGCCTGAACCGGACCGGATTACACCCTTAACTGTTCATCTAGGGCTCTTTAATTTGTAGAATTCTCTTTTCTAAGTAGTTAGGTTATTAAGGGCCATATATGTACCCTAACTCTTTTAAATTATTTTTCAAGCACCGGACACTGCTAATTTTCAATTGAATCAACAAATAAAGCAATTAAATTGAGGAATATGTATAGCAAAATTCAAGAGAAACTCAAGTACTAGTAGCCATTGATTGATTTTATATGATAAACTCCGATCTAGAAAACTAAATATAAATTAAATCCCATGACACGCTCCAAATATAGATCTTAAGAAAAATTGCTTGATTAAATGCAATTTAAAGTTTGATGACATTTGGACTTTGTGGAGAAATGACAAAAGGATATCTATTTAAAATAAGATGAACGGACAAATGGAAAGGAAAGACAAAGAAAAGAGGGTGTAACATTTAGTAATTGTTGGCACAGAGAAGGGTTGTGACTGTTGGCATTGGACTCTTGTATATTTTTTTTCCTTCTAAAATACGGTAAATAGGATGTTAAGATAAGAGGGGTAATAAAGTAATTTAATTTTTAACTAAAGGATTCATGTTTTTAATATAACTAGTCTCTATGTACGTGCCTCGCACGTATAACCTTAGGCACGTCTAAAAATTAACATTAAGTTAAAAACAAATGAAGTCAAAGAAAGATAAATCTTCTAATCCATGCGATCAATGGCGGATCCACGTTATGTACTATGGGTGCTTCAACACCCATCGCTTTTGAAAACAACACTACTACTTATATAAAACAATTAGTTACTTGTACAAATATATTAACTTAACCATCCAAACTACATAGCAATTGTTAAATTAAGACTAATTGAGCACCTACAGTCTCAAAATTCTAGATCTGCTATCGCATGCGATACACTTTATCATAATCTCATTGAGAACTCAAAATTGAACTTTGATCGACATCTGAAGACGTTAATAGTGCCAAACCTCAAGAGCAAAAGCTTTATCATATTTACTTGATGGGGCAGTGATTCTCTGTCTGCAATCATTATAATTTGACCAAAGTTGTAAGTACCTTTTTTTCCGTAGGAAGGTTGCGTATCACGAGAAAACTCATGTGATAAATAAATTATATAATCCGTTTATATAGAGTGTTAATAGTATAATATGTAACCAATAAGAGTTGTGGTGGAGTGACAAGTACTCCTTCACCCTTAACCAGAGGTCTCGGGTTCGAGCCTTGTGTATGGAGTCGCCTTCGTTAGGGAGCGCTTTACCCCCAATGTGGGATTTTTCCACGCGAATCCGGATTTAATCGGACTCCCATGTGAATATCGGACACCGTATGAGAAACCAAAAACAATAGTATAATAGGTGACTCAAAGTATTCTTGTTCATCTAAAATTGATGTATCTTTACACAGTATATCAAGTAATGGAAAAGCTAGAAGTTCATTTATTGGTACTAAAAAGTACGATGTTGTTCAAGGGGATATAGTTTTCAAATCAGATAATTATAATTAATTATAATACAATAAATAATTTAATATTTTTAAAGATTAATTATAGTTATATTTAATTCCAACATGGAATATACTTACAAAGTGTAAAAAAGTCTCAAGATTTCACGTTTTGATATTTCTTATTTATAATTAAATATAGACAACTTCTTCAGAGAATCTTTTTTCTCGAATAGAATAATTTTAATATATATGTGCATGTGATATAAAGGCTAATTTTAAGGAGTTCAATGAGGCAACAAATTACCTTTCATATAGTGGTGAGATGTGATTGAATGTGTTCTTGTTCATATAGAATTAGTATGAGTTGGAACTTCGGAATAGGTGGACATTAACGTGTGAGACGTTTAAATTTGATTAAGATTAGGAACTCATGCAAATTCGAATTAGGTAAAGTTTCAAATATTGCAATTTTATCCAATTTGAAATTATTTTTTAAAGAAAATTTTTAAGGGCATAAAAGTCTATTAATATTTCAAGGATATTTCCGTCATCTAACATTTAGCATGAAACATTCGTGCTTTTAATATAGTATAGATATAAATATAGATTGTTACTTTGGACCATATCATATTTTTTGCAATTTTGGAACTGGGTTCAAATATTCCATAATAAGAATTAACTTAACTAACACTAAATTATAAAAGGGATCTAAACAACAGCAACAATAACAACAAATAATTCCACAAGAATGTTTACGCAAACCTATTAATTAAAACTGTAACTATAACCTTAATAGCATATCACTCAATTATTTAAATTAAAAATAGTCAACTAATATATAATGTATAAGTATAGTTTAAATATGACTATATAATCTTTGCACCAATTGGAAAAAGTAAACGGGAAAACTGACTATTTATTAAAGATCCCATTAAAACATGGGGGTTCAAATCTTTAAAATAGACTTTGTTTTATATGGGGGGACCCAAATCCACGTTATCTCCAATACAAGAAAAGAGCTAAAAATAACAGAAACCAAAATCATATGCAAGGCACTTTTTCTGAAATGTCCTCTTCTTCCTCGATCCAATCAAATTCCAATCTTCATTACAATTATAGCCTCCGGTAGCCATGTCATCATGGCTCCCTCGTTCTTTAGCCACCAATCTCCACCTCGAGGAGGAAGAAGACAAAAACAATACCAAAAACGACGTCGTCACTCATTCCTCCAAATCTCAAGGAGACGAAAATGAAATTTCAATTTACCAGGAAATCGATTTAGAAGAAAATGGATTTGATTGTAATGACGTTGATTCCTCCGATGTTAACGAAGGCGGCGGGGGTGTTAAGGAAGACTTGTCCGAACTGAAAGAAACCTTAACTCGTCAACTATGGGGTGTCGCTTCATTTCTCGCTCCTTCGCCCCCTCCTCTACCTCCGACGGCGGCTGTTTGGAGGGTAAAATCGGAGCATTTGGATGCCGATCTGGACCGGACATATTCAGTAGATCGATCAGGTTCAAGTGTTGAATCGGAGGAGGAAGAGAGAGAATATGTTGGAGACATGGGGTTTTATCTAGAATATTCGAATTATGAAGTGGAGGAGGATAGTTTATTTGATGATGCAGTTGGAGTAACTGATGAAGCATTGGGCTTCGCTATGAATATAGCTCATCATCCCGAGACTTGGTTGGATTTTCCCTTAGAGGAAGACGACTTTGACGGTATGTATTTTACAGCTTGTTTGGATGCTTGTTACCGATTGTATCTAATTGTATTGTTTTTTCGGAACAATGTTTGTTTTGATTGTTTAGTTAAAATTGGTTGTATTGTATTGTTAAATCCATTGTTCCGGAATAATGAAAAGTCTCTTTTCTTTGGAACAACCGATTTGGTGTGGTGGGATTGTTTCCTATTTTTTCTTTCTAATTATGCCCTAACTTATTACTTTATAATTCTATTTTACCCTTTACTTTTTTTTTTTTAAATAATAGCAAAGCCTCTTTCTCATATAATTCTATAATAGAATTCTACGTGAAGTCTAGTAACCTATATAAATTCTCAAAGATATCATCCCAAATATAACCTATATAATAACCTACATACGTGGAAAACTCATTTTGTTCTTCTGCCGCTTCTCCATACTCTTCGGGTAAAGGTTTTGTTTTACTTTTGTCTGAATGGAGTCTACTTAATATTTTTTTTAAAATTTTTATTATTATGATCTAATTATGAATGTGGTGTACTTATTATTATTTTGTAATATTATTAACTTGTTCAACTAATTTCAATAGAATTTGCATGAATTTAATTGCTTAATTTATATATAAGACATAATTAGTGATAAATTAGTAGAAAGGAATTTTCTTAACTAATTTTTATGTGTCATTATTGATAAATTAAATATTTAAAACAATTAAGGGCATTTTTGTAAACTTATCGGTATAGTACAGTACGATACAATCAAATCAAACAGCAAAATGTTATTTAACAACAACAAACAATACAATCTATCCAAACATTGTATTCATAAAACGATACGGTACAATACTATACATTATAAAACGACGGGAAACAGTGATCCAAACAGAGTGTTACATTTTTTGTTGGTACAAAGTATTTGATTTTTTCATTACTTTTTTCAACCTTGAAAAATAAATTATTTAGTCTTTTTGATACCAGTGGGGCAGAGTTTGAAATTTTGTGAATAATGGCCTCACCCCTTACCCTGGCTTTGGCATAGGGTTGAACTGGTTAAGTGCACCTAACCCAGATCAGGCATTGTGCTCTTGCCACTAGTCACCAAAGCCTGGATAAATTACTTAGTCTTGGTCTTGGAATGGATCAGGTTCGAATAAAGCTGAATGGATATGGAGGATCCATATAATCGACCTCAACTAGTTTCTGATTGAGTCGTTATTGATTGATTGTTTAGTTTGTGGTGACTATGTTCTTAAAATGGATGGTTTAGTCTATAGAATGTGATTAAGGTGTGATTATCACTGATAATTGGTGCAAACATTTGTCAAATTTTTGTTTCTTTGTTTGTCTAGCAGACGTCAAGGTTGTAGCGTATAGCACTCTGGGCGATTCCTTCTGAATTTATCTTTGGAGAAATTCACAGCTGCATTCGAAAGACCTCTGATTAGGTAGGAACAATTTTGCCCCTGACCCATCTTATTCGAGAATTAATTGACCAAATAGAGAAAGTACAGAGCATGGAAACCGGTGCTAAAACAGTACTGATAAGGCACAAAAAGATAGTACTCTGTATGAAAGCTGTTTTTAGTAAGAGTCTAAGTCATATAATAAAGTTGAAATGCTGGAGATGCTTGATAAGTGCGTTTTTCTATTAGTACTTGTTGTAGTCGGCAGAGGTTGTTTGTATTGTTTAACAATACAAGCCTTGGTATCAAATTACCATCCATAATGGTGCTTCAAAATATGTTGATGATTCAGTTGCAGTTACTACATTGAACTGGAGTACTGAAATGTTTGAGAACTCGCTTGAGTTGAAATCAAGCTGGTCTCATCCTATTAAGTCAAAAACAGTATTATCCAAAGCGAAAAGTTTATAAAATAACTATGTTCTGTCGGGCTTTAAGTGCATAATGCAATTAAAGCGTGGGGTTTAGGGAAGAAAAGTGCAAATAAAGGATGAAATAAAATGATACATATGTATATTAAGAGTATAGCTATAAGCAGAAACAAAATTTACATGGACAAAGGAAATAAATTTGCTTACAATTAAGTGAAATATCTATTGTTTAGTTGTGGTCTCTTAAGGAGAGAGCCCATTGGTAGGCGTATGCCTTAGCGCTTTGGTGACTGCAGTGAACTACCAGGTAAGCGAGGCAAAGTGCTCAGCCTGTTGCACCTGGCTTCAATACTTAAGTGCCCTTGATTCACTTTGACAACACTGGCAGAAAAGCACATTCTCAATAGGTGAGAGGATTAAAGAATGTCAGCTGGAAGCACAATTTGGTTTACTCCTGATATGGCTCCTTTTATTATTTAGGCTCGTGGAATAGCAAGACACTCGATGATGTAAATTTAAATGATGGGCTTTGATACCTTTTATCCTTGCATTCGTAGTTGCTTGACCTAGTTGAATTTTCATGGAGATTACAGAAGAAAAGTTAACTGAGTGATTGTATTTGAGTTTGGTACAGATCTGTTATAATAGCAGTTGAAAGATGTGAAAGGATGTGGAAAGATCACATCAGATGTCAAATACTATAGAAGTGATTCTGATATGCTAGTTTGACAATAAGAAACACTACTAAGCTTTGGTTTTTAAGGAATGAATTAATTCTTGTTGAGATGGATAAAATAGAAAGTAAGTCAAAAACCATATGATAAAGACAGGGAGCTGATGTTGCATCTATTCCTGGTCTGTAGCATCGCTTGAGTTTTTTAATTTGCTTTCAAAAATCACTGCCTTTTCTGGTTGGTATATTATCTTCTTTCTCCCTTTGTTAATCATGCTAGGGTCAACCATGAAAACATCCTTTGATGTATATTATGGATGTATGCATTGTATGTATATGTATCTTTGAGGTAGTGTTGATACTTAATAATATCTTAGTCTATTTTTTTAAGTAATAAAATGTGGTCATGTCTCCAAAAAAGTATCATTAATATTTCTTTCTCATCCGTTTAGATTTTGAGATCTCTGAAGCCCAACAGAAGCATGGATTTGCTGTTGAACGTCTGGCACTGAGATTAGCTGCTCTCAGAAATGAACTTTGCCCTGTCCATATGAGTGAGGGTTACTTTTGGATGGTTTATTTTGTTCTTCTTCACACAAGACTCAATAAACATGATGCTGAGCTGTTGTCTACACCCCAGGTTTGTTAATACTCTGCTCTGCATATAATATCATCATTGAAATGAGTTGCACAATCCTGATGATCACTCAGCAAGCAGTCCATACCTTCACCAACCCAAATGGATGTTCTTGAAAATCCAACCATATTTGGATGATAATGACAATTGATTAGTTAGTTATGCTCAAAAGCATGTGGGTAACAGATAACCAACTCAATTTGCTCAAAAATTGCATGAAACACGATTTGTTGGGGTCAATTTATGAGTTTAAAGCAACAGCTGGTTGAGTTGCCTTCCAGAAAGTTAATGATTTCATCTGTGTTAGTTATTTTAAAGGAGAAGTTATTCGGGAGCAGGTAAAACTGAAACAGCCTTGATTTGGTTCAAGCCCCTGTTATCATTGCTAGAAGCAATTTTATTTCTTGATTATGAGTAGCTTTAACCAAGAGTACTGCCCGATAATGGGGTATTGTGCATCACCAGAGTAGTTCCAATGATGGATGTGTTGTAATTTTACTTGTCCTACATTCTGTATCCAGAAGGCTTCACATGATAATTAGCTAGTCTCTGTGCTGTAATAATTTTTGTGAGCTCATTTCTCAGCTTGTGGAAGCAAGGGCTATGTGGATGCGAGAGCTCCAAAAGAAGACAAAACCCGACTCAGATTTTTTTGGTATGAATACGCTTCTCTTGAAGGAGAGCACGTATTCGCCATGTGAAGACTTCAATTCCACCTCATCCGAAGATGCTCACTGTAGATTTTTGATGCCCCAAAGGAGTTTTGCATTTGAGACCACTCCTGACAATGAAACTGAGAAGCACGAACATGGAAGTACAGAGATCCAGTTTATTGACAAGGTTGTTACTGAAGAAAATCCTCCTAGTAAGATCTTATATAAGGAGTTGGTGGCTGGTCCTTCTAAACCACCATTCTTGGACTATGATGAGCATGAGGATGATTGGCTACAAGACATTGAAGAGTCAGAAGGCTACTCTGGCACTGGAATTTTAACGGGGAATGAGGAGGAAATTTCATTTAGTGATCTTGAGGATGATATTGATTGTACGATGCCAGTGAAATCAAAATTATTTTAGAAAGTTGTACTCCATCCCCCATATCTCCTGAATTTTTGCGTCTTCATGGAGCTTCTGATTTATTCTCGGTGGACACATCCGAACGCTGACCTCTCAGGATTCTGGAGCCTGAAAGGTAAAAGTGCCCCTGGATGTTTCCATGGTTCAGTCTCGTCCTGCTAAATCTTGTTCCGGCAGCTTGGAAGTTAGCAGCACTTCATGAATGATCTACAATCTTGCTTCTCATGCTTGCTGCAATTTGGGGTCCCACTTTTTTGAGGTTGGTCATCCCCTATCCTTGCCGTCATGAAACTCAGAAGAGCAATTACGAGATGCCCTCTAATTGCATTATAGTGTAAGTCAGTAATTGGTGTGTAATTGTAAAATGAGTTTCGTCTTTTGGTATAGCTTCTTCATTCTTTTCATTTTTGAGGTCATACGTAGTTGACCTGGGGAGGCGTAATTGCTTGTCCTCCAAAACTGTGATTATATTTGTACATAGGCTTGAATGCCGATGAAAATTTCCAAGTAAAGAGTGGATGGCATAGTGGGTATTGCATTATACAACAACAGCATACCTAGTCTTATCGCACACCATGAGGTCTGGGGAGGGTAGTGTGTTCGCAGACCTTACCCCTACCGATAGAGAGGTTATTTCCAATAGACCATCGACTCAGGAAAGCATAAGCACTACATTAGTGAAAATATAGATGAGAATGGACAGTACCAAAACGCCATATAAAAGCAGAATGAAAACAACAAGATAATAAGGTAATCAACAATGAAAGAAAAGAACGGGTAGTCATAAAAACCTACTGCCCATAGAAAGCGAGACTGCGTGCCAATATTATTGTTATGAACACTCTAGACTACCTACTCTACTACCCTAATCCTCGAACTCCATACCTTCATATCAAAGGTCATGTCCTCGGTCAGCTGAAGCTGCGTTATGTCTTGCCTAATCACCTCTCTCCACTTTTTCTTTGGCCTACCTCTACCTATCTGTAGGCCCTCCAATGTCAACCTCTCACACCTCCTCATCGGGACGTCTGTGCTCCTCCTACTCACATGACCAAACCACCTAAGTTGTGCTTCCCGCATATTGTCCTCAATAGGGGCCACACCCGCCTTGTCGCGAATAACCTCATTTCCGATCATATCTAACCTGGTGTGCCCGCACATCCATCTCAACATCGTTGTCTTTGTTACCTTCATTTTCTAGACATGAGCGATCTTGACTAGCCAATACTCAGTCCCATACAATATCGTTGGTCTGCCACCACTCTGTAGAACTTACCCTTAAGTTTCGGTGGCACCTTCTTGTCACACAAAACACCGGAAGCGAGTCTCCATTTCGTGCTGATGTATTCGTGAATACAACAACAAAAAATGCCTAAAATTAGGGCAATCTAGTTATACGCGCATGTATTCACATGTATTCGTGCCATCATGAATACCGTAACGACAATTACCTTAAAAATATGTATGTCCAGGTATCTAATAACGGAAATAATATTAATCAGCGTGATACACTACTAATATAACTTAAAAAATCAATTCTAACATGCCTCATTATCAACCCAATTAATTAGAATGATTTTTCAGTTGTATATAACTTTTGTATTTAGTGTGTTTTAATATTTGTTTTACTGTTGCTTTCTTTAGATTCAATATTTGTATTTATTGTATTCGTTATTTTATATTCAATGTATTCAAATGTATTTGTATTAACAGTATTTTAGTTATTTCTAATACATGTTATTACTGCTGTATTCAGTATATTTCATTAGTTGTATTCACTGTATTTTCATTTGTATTCAGTGTATTTTACTGTATTTTAAAATTAAATGTATTCATTGTTTATATTCTGCTCTATTTTAATGTTTGTATTCAGTGTATTTCAATGTTTATATCATGTACTCATGCATGAATACATATGTATTCAGCTGTATTGAAAAAATACAAACCTTCGAAATACATAAATACAAACAAAACAAAATGTATTTATGCAAAAATATAATGTATTTGAGTGCATTTCTACATAATACAATGTATGTGTATCATTGTATTTGACTAAATAGCAAAGAAGAGAAGACAGTTCGTCGGAGATGGCGTTTTACGGCCAAGCAAAATAGTGTATACATTGTATTAAAACTAAAAATGGAGACGAGCAAAAAAACCCCGCCCTCGAATCTTCTCTGGCGTAAAAAAATATTGTCGTATTCGTGTAGAGAAATCCATTGCAATATCCGGCGTAGAAGAAAGTCGTAGTGGCCCTCTTGTTTCAAAGTTGTTGAATCATCCATTTAAGAGAAAATTTGAAGTTTTTTGCTGAAAACCTAACAATGGTGAAGATTTTAAAAAACAAAAAAGTGAAGAGAAAAAGAAGAAGCTTGAACCGGTCAAAAATCCAAAAACTTTAACACTTACCACGAATTCTTTGAGCAAAAACGTTGAAAGTGAGAGAGAGTATCGTGTTGTGAGAGAATAGTGCTTCAAAAATCGCAAATACAATCTTGTCGTGAGAGAGATATCGTGGAGAGAGAAAGAAAAAATATTTTACTGTGATTTTAGGAGAGAATAACTAAAAGAATGAGAGTGAAAAATGGTACATATCGTATTTAATGCCTTAATGGTAGTGTATACCATAAATACCTAATAAAATATAGCTATAGAAAATAATATTTTATAGAATGCTACTAACGGCTGCTGTTTACCTTGTGTGGATGGAAAGAAATTATAGAGTGTTTCAAGCCAAGCGCCAGAGTATTGAGGTGCTGACAAGACAGATAGTTCAGGAAATCTATTTTAGAGGTTCAATGAAGGTGAGATTGCAAAGTGGCCGGAAAACTTAAACTACTACCCGACCTAATTACTTTTGTTATTGAGATGATCTTTTTGCTACTTTAGTTTCTAAGCTTAGACTGAAGGTTGGGACTTGATCTCCAATATTCAGTGTTTGTATTTTGTACATAACTCCAATTTTGGTAATAAAAATCTAACTAATTACCAAAAATAAAAAGAAAATAATATTTTAAAAGGGTCTTGATTTATAATAAATAGGATGTAAACCTTTGCTATAGGAGGTAAAATTTTCTTATTATTAAGTCACGTGATCGGCCCATGCAAAGCGGTTGGCGGCAGCAGAACAATGTCGCGCAAGAGAAATTAGTAAGAATGTCAGGAGGATCCCAGAAATCCAGAAACGCTCTCCCAATATTTTCCAGAGAAATATTTTTGAAAAAACGCTATTCCTTTTCATCATTTCATTTTCCCAATAGAATTTCCTTTTCTTCCTTTCACCATTTTCATTACAACAACACCATATTCAGTATATTCTTACATGTGGGGTCTGAGAAGGGTAGTGTGAATGCATATCTTACCCCTACCTAGTAAAGGTAGAGAGGTTGTTTCCAATAGACCCTCGGCTCAAAAAGGTAGGGAGGAGAAGAAGAAGAAGAAGAAGAAGAAGAAGCAAAAGGAGAAAAAAAAAAGGAGGGGAGAGAGGGGGGGGGGGGGGGAAAAAAAAAAAAAACCCCAAAAAAGAAAAACAAAAAAAAA
>ML288313.1:22145-37857 GCA_005239495.1 Nicotiana undulata
GGGGGGGGGGGGGGGAGAAAAAAATAAGTACTACCAAAATAGTAACAACAATAGAATACGATAACTGAAACAAACTAAACAACATGATGTGATATAGATCTAAGAAATAGGAAAGTACATGGGAGCTACTAGTACTACTGGCAAGAAATGCGGAAACTCTCAGCTACCTACTAACCGTCTACCCTAATCCTCGACCTCCACACCCTCCTATCAAGGGTCATTTCCTTAGAGAGCTGAAGTCGCGCCATGTCCTGCCTAATCACCTTTTCCCAGTACTTCTTAGGTCTGTGTCGACCCTTCTCAAACCCACCATGGTCAAGCTCTCACCCCTCCTAACAGCAGCGTCAATGCTTCTCCTTTTAACATGCCCGAACCATCTCAACCTCGACTCTCGCATCTTGTCCTCCACGGAGGCCACTCCCACTTTGTCCCGAATAATTTCATTCCTAATCTTATCCCTCCTAGTACATCGACACATCCATCTCAACATGCTCATCTACTACTTTCATCTTTTACATATTGGAGCTCTTGACTGGTTAAATTCTCCGCACCGTACAACAGGATTGGCCAAACCACCACTCTGTAAAATTTTCCCTTAAGTTTTGGTGGCACATACTTATCACATAGAACACTAGATGCAAGCCTCCATTTCATCCATCTCACTCTAATACGGTGCGTGACATCCTCGTCGATCTCCCCGTTACCCTATATAATAGATCTGAGATACTTGAAGCTACTTCTCTTGGGAATAACTTGAGTATCTAGTTTCTCATCCACGTCTGCTTCAAGGGTCCTGTCATTGAATTTCCACTCCAAGTACTCCGTCTTGGTCCTTCTCAACTTGAAACCTTTAGACTCCATGGTCTATCCAAAACTTCAACCTTGCATTAACCCCGCCTCGTGTCTCGTCTATCAACATTGTATCATCTGCAAACGACATGCACCATGGCACCTCCCCTTGGATGTTCCGCGCCAGCACGTCCATCACCAGAAAAAATAGGAATGGGCTAAGAGACGATACCTGAGGGAGCCCTATCATAACTAGAAAGTGTTCTGAGTCTCCTCACACAATTCTCTCTCGAGTCTTAGCGCCATCGTACATACACTTAATCATCCTAGTATACGCTACCATGATGCCGCTAACCTCCATGGACCTCCACAAAACCTCCCACAGGACTTTATCATATGCTTTTTTAAGTTCGATGAATACTATATGCAAGTCCTTCTTACTCTTCCTATACTGCTCCACTAGTCTCCTCACCAAATGGATAGCTTCAGTCGTCGAACTCCCTAGCATGAATCCGAACTGGTTTTCGAAAATAGACACGCTCTTCCTCACCCTTACTTCCACAACCCTCTCCCAAACCTTCATAGTGTGGCTAAACAACTTTATACCCCTTAGTTGTTGCCATTTTGGATATCGCTCTTGTTCTTGTACAATAGAACCATCATTGCAATTTTGGATATCTCCCTTGTTCTTTAAAATGGAATCGTTGTTCTCCACCTCCATTTTTTGAGAATCCTTTTTGTCTTAAATATAACATTAAAAAACTCAGTAAACCACTCCAAGCTAGCTCGACCCGCATTCTTCCAAAATTTCATCAGGATTTCGTCTAGTCTTGTCGCTCTGCCCCTGCTCATCTTACACATCGCCCTCTCCACCTCTTCTACCTAAATACGCCTACAATAAGCACAATCACGTTGGCTCTCGGAGTGCTCCAACTCACCTATCATGATGCTTCTGTTCTCCTCCTCGCTCAATAATTTATAGAAGTAAGTCTTCTATCTTTGTCTACTATGTGCCTTGTCCATCAATACTTTGACGTCCTCTTCTTTGATGCACTTCACTTGGTCCAAGTTCCGGGCCTTCCTCTCCCTCACTTTGGCCAATTGGAATAACTTTTTGTCCCTGCCCATGCCCTCGAGTTCCTCGTACGTACGTCCAAACATCGCGGTCTTGGCCGCCGTAACTACTAACTTCGCCTCTTTCTTTTCCTTCTTATAGAACTCTTGATATGACCTTTTATCCTTCTCGTTCGTGCTCTCCAGAAGCTTCAAGTAAGCCGCTTTCTTGACATCTAACTTACTGATGGTAGGCTATAATCTTGTGCTTTAGTCGCTTATTGCACTCTAATTCACTGCACTTTACTTGTGTTTAGCTTTAATTGGTAGTGTTTTGCACTTATTGTGTATTTTATGCCTTGTAAGAGTGATTTCGAGTTATGTAGATGTTGTGGAGCTAATTCAAGCTAATTGGAGTTTTGAATTTTGAGTAAAAGCCCAAAGGATTAAGCCGGGATCGTGTTCGGGGTCGAGGACCACGTTTGGATATGAAAAATCAAGTTTGAAGCCAAGCTCTAAGGATTTTGCACGGCCACGACGCGTGGTGCACCGTGGCTGTGTATTTTTGCTGCTTGGTGAATTGTTGAGCTCTCTGATAATCTCCACTAATTCATCGCATGGCGCGTCTCCCCAAGCGGCGTGCCTCTGTATATTTCCGAGAGTTGTTGTCCTATTTTGGCTAGGAAAGGGTGGTTTCGTCTGGGCCCAACCGTACTTGGTATAAATACATATACAAATATTATTTTCTGGACTTTTGACATACTTTAGACCTAAGGAAGCTAAAGAGGAGTTGGAGGAACAAAAGCACAAGAATTTCATCATTCCTTCCTCACTTAAGACCCGAGTTTGGATTGAATTTATTTTTCATATACTTTGATTATATTTGTGATGAATTACTCCATTTCTATGTATTAAAGAGTTTTTGGATGATTTAATTGTTGCATCTACATTCATTTGTTCATGTAATTGAGAGAGGCATAAATTGTGACATCTTTGCATAATATTGTTGGTTGAATTCATAGTTCTTCTAAGTAATCTAAAGAGGCTAGTTGTGTCATACCCCAAACTACAGCCAGACGTGACTGACACCCAGTTAACACCACCCGCCAAGCGAACCATACTCTCTTACCTTAGCCATTAATTTACAGTATTTGATCAATCATAGGAGTATCCAAATAATTTGACAACTAAATTACACAAAATTAATATCTCAAAATATTATACTAAAATTCTTGTACAAATCCCACACTAGACCATGGAGTATCTAAGAGAATTGAAACAGACATCATATGGACAAATAATAAAGACTCTTTTGGTAGCCTCGACGAACAATGCGGCGGCTCACCTCAATAACTGAATCAACTTTAGCGAACTCGTCAGCTACTAGCTTTGTCTTCACCAATAGTATTTGCATAGACATGTAGGTAAGGAGTGAGTTATACGTAAATATAACCCAGTAAGATTCTCAACCCTCCACTCTGAATACCCCTGGAACAAGTCTTAGAAAATACAAACACACAACGAGCACAAAAATAATATGCACAGAAACTCGTTCAACATATAATTACTTTATAAGGTTAACAAAAATACTATATATATCTCAAAACAATCTACACTAAGGACTTGTCATTAACAGGAGTACAAGAAATTAACCAAATACCCCAACGAGTCACAACGGCATACACAATGCCTCAAATCTATCACAACGGCATACACAATTCCCCAAATCAATCACGGAGGCATACGAAATGCCCCAAATATATCACGGCGCATACACAATACCGCAAATCTATAACGACAGCATACACAATGCCCAAAATATATTAAGAAGCATACACAATGCTCGGGTGATGTACATAGACATACACAATGTCCAACATCATGGCGCACAGCCATATCAAACTCAACACCATGGCTCACAGCCGTATCATACTATCAAACTCAACATTATGGCGCACAACCATATCAAACTCAACATCATGGCTCACAGCCATATAAAACTATCAAACTCAACATCATGGATCACATATGAGTCATACCATCAAACAACTTATAAATATTTTTTTTATTATTTTATATATTTTATAATATAATATATTTGTGGCTAGTCTAAGACCATCGATGCTACAAAGCGCACGTTTTTCCCAACACATGGACCGGGAAGAAAAAATATATTTTCAAAATGGGTTTTAGAAAAGCAAGCATCAAAGCTAGAAGTCTTACTTACCTCGCTATCGAGAAGTTTTCTAATCTTGAAACGTCTAGAACACCAATCAAACGGCCTCCAATGACCTAAATCTATCCAAAATATTATTTAACAATTTCAATGATGCTAGTCAGGATCAACTCCCAATATACCTAACTTTCAAACTTAGATGTGTATATATATATATTCAACATTACAATTCAATTTACTATTGACTATGTGCATTCGATATGCTGTGTTCATCTCCAAGCAGATAATAATGGTCAGAGATAATTAATACTAGTCAACTACTATTTCCTCGTAAAAGTATTTTTTTTGTTGATTATTAAACTGGTTTCGTCAACTTAATACCAGGAAACCAAGAAAAAGTTTGTTGTTTATAGTGCTTAAATGTAAACTGACGTATTTTTCAAACTTGTAATTGGAAAGACACCTTCGTTATTCATTTGGTCTTTCATCTAACTCTTACACACCTTATCATAACAATAAGAAACTGGCAATTAAATATTTTCCCTCAAGTTTGTCTCTGCTTACCTTTGGAAATCATGAAAGAAGGACTAAATATTTGTGTCATTCATTGACGTAATATCATAGTTAATTATGATTCTATTATTCTTTTTAGAAAGAAAAAAAATAACTCTACAATGTATGTATATATACTATTCAATGTGTGCACCAATATATCAAAATGAACTTTCATAGTTGAGCTATTAAATCTTCACAGTGCTTGCTTCAATTACTTCACTCAATATCACCGTCCAAAATCCATGAAGCTCAACTCTAAGTGTTTTCTTTCTTTATGCTTCAGGAGTCAAGAGATCCATTTTCCTAATTTCTATTCCCTAGGTCTTAAAACGTGGCAGTTACAAAAGATTGGGCCTGACCCACTTTCTATATCCCTTTTATGAAAGTTATTTTTCTAAGGTTTGTGTATTGTGTGGCTTAATGGGTACAAGTTAAATAATATATATATATATATATATATATATTTTTTTAATTCTACAATAAATAAGTATACATATAAATTTCGGGTTGTTACATTCTCCCCACTTAAAAGAACATTCGTCCTCAAATGTTAAGCATGTTATACCCTAAAAAAGAGAGGGATGAATACGTCATCCTTACACTTATCTTATCTTTTCATATTTAACCTACATACACCTTTTGTGACTCATTTGGAAACTTATTAACAACTACAACTATCCCAAGAGTTAGAATCTCTACTCTAGTGTCTTAACTCATGGTTAGATATGTTGAACACTTTTTATTCGTCTCATGTAAAGCCTTCGTATAATGTACTTCCTCTCCCATGGAAATAATAAATACCCCTCCATGTTATTCTAAGACCATAAGAAACAACAAACCTAATATCCTTTACCTGATAATTGTTCACTACATAACATGATATCAATCCGTCCATGCACATAATAACTTTAAAGACATCGGCAACACTAGTAGAGTGACTAGGGTGTCCCTTCCCTAAACAAATATCACACCTTTTCTATATGGTCTATCCACAAATATAGTCCCCCCACTAGGATCGTCACCTCATATGGCATATGAGGAGTACTAAATATGATGAAACTAGTCAATCCATACCCAAGTTCACTTTATGTCAACATCACAATACATAACAAATTTAAAACTATCCCTCTGTCCTAAATGTGATCCCATATGTCTGATAAACAAAATCAACAATAATAAGCTCCCCAATTTGGGTAAAATTATACCTTTTCAGTTATCGCATCACTTCGTTAATATTTAAACTATCTCTCGTGCATATGGTGCATGACAGTCTCCATACTGTATATCTTATCCTTATTTTAATAGCTAATCATGCCACTATTCACCGAGTTTCATACTCAATCTCTTACTATGTTGGTGCATTAAACCATATACTTAAGTCTTACTTTCTCTCACATATCGGAATTCATTATCGGATCCCAAGTAGAATATGTGGTACCTTTTACATCACATAGTGTCTCTATCAAGCTCATACTCAATTAACTTAAATTAGAATAGTCATGCCACAATTACACTTATAAAATTACCATCACAATATCCCTAGTAATATCAAGTCACTTCAAAAAGCATTAAGCTTAGAACCATATAAGCACTTACCTCAAAATATCTTTCACACCAAGCCTAATAGTCTAGATGTATTTACGCTATTATTACCTTAGATTTTGTACTTCTGCATCCAATTCTTTTCTTCTCCAAATCAAACTCATAACATGGAGTTGTATCCATAACTTCAAATGTTGAATATGTCGCTCTCAGGAAAAATCATATCCTTAGATCACTTTACGATTCACACATATTTTCAACATTCAAAAATTTGATTAACTCTCAAACACCTTTTTTTTCTAGTTCCACTTCATTGGGATGAATTTTATATCACTCTCGTTATAAAAACATAAAACACAAGGTGTATAGTTGAAAGTCTTAAGGACATGACAAGTCTATATGCCACTAATCCAATCTCATTCAAAATCTCATAACTCCTTTCATGATAAAATCTTCTAATAGAGTTTTTTCACCTTTCATGTACTCTAAATCACAATACTATTTATAGAATAGGAGTTTTTGTCTACTCTATAATGTTTAAAATCACTCTGATATTTAGTGCAACATCATCCAAGGCTTGTTAAACCAAATCTGGATCCAACAACTGTGACTTATCGTATTAAACCTACAAGGTAGAGCAAGACACTCACATTCATGTAACGCCTAAAACGATAAGAGTTGCATATCGAATTAGTAAAACTACTATTATGTACAAACTCGGTCCAAAGTAATTGATGATGAATAACTCAGTAGGTAATATCTATCTGCATGATGTTGGTACTGAAACTCATATTTTCTGTTACGCGGCGCCTTCCTGAGATTCTTTGGAAGGGCGACGTAAGGCTAAGCAACCGATGTCAGGGTGGTTGCTGTCCGCCGAGTGAGGTCCCCTCCACACGCTAGACGAGATTGTCAGTGCCATGCGGGAAAACCAATGCCAACAATTGAGAGAACAGTAATGAGAATTGAATAAAAGCTTGATTGCACTAATGAAAGCTATTACAAAAAGAAGGCAACGCGGTGTCGAGGGGTAGAGACACCAGTACAGAGAATTGCTTGCTAGAAAGTTTTTGATTGCTTGATACCCCCTAATAATGCTTAAAAACAAATAAACCAAGTTACATGAGTAGACCAAACTACGCTAGAGAAACATAATGAAAGTGCATGGAATAAAACTACTCTATATTTACAAGGAAAAGGACTTAGTTTTCTACAAAGGTAGAAACAGGTCTGTTGGCAGCAACTTTGTCTCAGGCATCATGATATGTGCGCGCGGCGCTGTTGGAAGCTGCTTGCGGCTGGGCGCTAGCGAGGGAAATCGGTGGGGTGACAGAGGCACATGCGCGCTTGTCACTTGGCGCGGCCAATACCACGGGGTCGTCCGTGGCGCTAGGCATTGGGAGGCTTGCTAGGACGCCACGGGGCGCATCCAAGGGGTCATGGGGCATGGCTGGAAAGCCGCCCATGACATTCTTCCCCACCTGAGTTGAACTTCTATTACATTTCCGCTGTTAAGGATTTTAAGGCATTTTGTTAATCTGTTCAGTTTTAAAAAGGTATTGACTCTATTACTGTTGAATTGGATTGCAAATTGTTAGTTTAACTGTACACGTTGGCTTGTCTAGCGGGTTCAACGTTAGACGCAGTCACGGCCTGAAGGGTGGGATTTCGGGTCGTGACAAGTTGGTATCCAAGTATACTAGACAAGTCCTCACATACTGCGTGACATCGTCGGCCATTTGGGACCAATAATATGCACGGTGAAGCAATGCCATGGTGCATTCTTCGCCGGGATGGACGGCCCACAGAGTGTCATGACATTCCGCCAAGAGAGTTCTTCTTAGATCCCCTCCTTTTGGAACATAAAGTCGGTTCCCTTTTACCTTCAGGAAGCCATCCTCCATATAGAACTGGCGAGTCTTGCCCTGTCCTACTAGATAGACCAAATACTGTGCAGCGGGATCCTTGATGAGTAGATCCTGTATCTGGTCTTTAATGGTGGTGGCTACTTCGCTCCCCCTTAGGGTGGCGAGTAGGCACACCGATGCTAGGTCCGCTCTGCGACTGAGCGCATCAGCCACATGATTAGACTTCCCACTTCGGTACTCCAAGTTGAAGTTAAATTCCGCTAGGAGTTCCTGCCATCGGGCTTGTCGTCCATTCAGCTTCGGCTGGGTCATGAAATGACTAACAACTGTGTTGTTTGTCTTTACCACGAACGGTGATCCAAGCAGATAATGCCTTCAAAGGAGTAAGCACTGAACGACAACCAATAATTCTTTCTCGTGGGCGGCATAGCGCCGCTCTGCATCCTTTAGCTTCCGGCTCTCGTATGCTATGGGATGCCCGTCTTGTAGTAAGACCCCGCCATGAGCATAGTCGGAACCATCTGTTTGTACCTCGAATGGCTTGTCCAAGTCAGGAAGGGCCAAGACAGGGCTACTAGACATAGCCGCTTTTAATGCATTGAAGGCCTCCACTCGCCTAGGACCCCAATCCCAAGGCGTGACCTTCTTGAGGAGTTCAATTAATGGTACTACGATGAGGGAGTAGTTCTTCACAAATCGCCAATAGAAATTGCATAGGCCAAGGAATGCCCTCAAGGCGTGGATATCCTTGGGTGGCGGACAATCTGTGATGGCTTGGATCTTTTGCTGGTCCATCTTGATCTTCCCTTCCTCAATGACATGCCCGAGGAAGTCGATTTGTTTTTGATAAAAGGAGCACTTGGATAGCTTTGCGTACAACTCATGCTCCCGCAACCGGGCTAGGACCTTCCGCAAGTGCTCCGGGCGTTCTTCCAGAGTCTGGCTATAAACCACAATGTCATCCAAATAGACCACCACGAATTCATCAATGTACTCTCGAAAGACCTGGTTTATCAGGGTGAAAAATGTGGCTGGGGCATTAGTCAAGTCGAACGGCATAACTAGGAAGTCGAACGACCCATATCTTGTCACACAGGTCATCTTGTGTTCATCGCCCTCAGCAATCCCGACTTGCCAATACCCTATCTTCAGGTCAATTTTTGCGAACACCGTTGCACTCCCCAATCTGTCGAACAAGTCTGCCATGAGCGGAATATGATACTTGTTCTTCATAGTAATTTTGTTTAGCGCCCGATAATCCACGCAGAGGCGTAGACTACCATCATGTTTCTTTTGGAAAAGCACAAGGGACCCATATGGGGACTTAGAGGGTACAATGATCCCTATGTCTAGCATTTCCGTCAATTATCTCCGAAGCTCGGTGAGTTCGGGTTGTGACATTCTGTAAGGCGCCCGGGCAGGTGTCTTCGCACGCGACACCAACTCAATCTCATGGTGCACAGTGCACCTAGGCGGAAGTCGCTTCTGCATTCCCTGTGGCATGACATCTTCAAATTCTAGTAGTAGCTCCTTGACGGGTGTAGGAAGTGGACCCGATGAGCGTTCTACCTCTTCAATGCATAGGGTAGCCAGAAATGTAGGTTCATGTCTCTTGACTCCCTTTTTTAGTTGCAAGGCCGAGATGTTCTCAGCGGCCATCCTCATGGATATGCACGGAATAATACAGAGCGTGGCCCCGTTTACTCCCATCATCAGAAACATGTCCGCATATGGTACGTGCATGGTGTTGGTCTGCCTCAAGAATTCCAGTCCCACTATCAACTCAAAGTCATCTATGATCACCACGCGCAAGGTGAACTTTCCTTCATAAGGCCCCATTTTCACCGGTACTTCTTTGGCTATTCCACCCACTGGCTGAGGAGGTGAGTTAATAGCCTTGACATGACCCCGACCCTTTCCCAAAACTATCCCCAGATGCTCCACCTGAGTTGAGGCCAAGTAGTTGTGAGTAGCACCTGTATCTATCATCGCCCGAATGGGTTTGCCATTTACCCTCAGTTCAACGAACATCAAGGTCCTCTCTTGCTTAGTAGGAGTCCCTTTATTCGTCTTCTTTTCTCCCTTCTTGGCGATTGGGCGGGGGTCTTTCTTCTTGCGGATCCCAGCACTGGTTCCCGCTAATGCCTTAGAAATAGAACGCACAATAACATTGAAGGCACCGACTGGTTTGGTCTGTTCATCATCATCTGCCTCATCGTCTGTCCCATCATCATAAGCTTGATGGGTGCATGTGGGCACTCATTATTCCAATGTGTCCCGCCGCAATGACGACACCCTGAGGGTAGCTTTCTCCCCCGATCATTGCTGTTTGACGCATCATTGTTGCTGCCTGAGGAGGGAGCCTTCGATTTGCCTGCACTCCGGTCTCCCCCACTTCTGTTAGGGCCACCATTGGTAGGCTGGCCTCCTTTGTAACCCGCTCGGACATGCGGCTGTGGCCTATCCTTTCGAGTTTCCATTTGGTAGTTCCCAAGGCATTCCGCTGCTTGGATTTCCTTGGGAAGAGTATCTACCCGTTGTCTTTGCAGCTTCATGCGGGCATAAGGTTTCAACCCTTCTAGAAATGTGAAGAGCTTGTCTTTGTTCCCCATGTCGCGGATGTTTAGCATGAGTGCGGAGAATTCTCGCACGTAGTCCCGCACTGATTTGGTCTGGCGGAGCTCCCGTAGTTTCCTCCTTGCATTGTACTCAACATTTTCGGGGAAGAACTGTAGGCGTATGGCTGCCTTCAGTTCCGCCCATGTCTCCAGAGCATCTTCATCGGCCCTGATGGCTTCGTACTTCACTCGCCACCAGAGCTTAGCATCACCCTGAAGATACATGGCAGCGGTTGCTACCTTCTTGGCTTCTTCTAGGCCTCCCACGACATTGAAATACTGCTCGATGTTGAAGATGAAATTTTCCACTTCTTTAGCATTCTTAGCCCCACTGTATGGGTTTGGCTCAGGAATTTTCAGCTTCTGTGCCAAGGGGGCGGGGTTCACAGCACCCCCGATTTGATTTCCACCGCCTCGAAACAAGCCTTGTAGAGCAGCATTGACAACGTTGAGCTGGCCTGTCAAGTTGTCGATAGTTTGCTGCATGGCAGTCATCCTGTTTTCCTCTTGTGTCCTGTGGGCTAAATTCTCGGCGCGCTCCTGTTGGAGGCCCTCGAATATATCAAAAATTTCGGCTGCCTCAGTAGCTGCCGTTTTCCGGTCTCCTTCAGAGTTGCGACTCATGTTTCCTATGTCAACTTCGGCCTGGTCCATTATGCGGTCCAGGTCGTCCAACCTTTGCAGTAGGTTGGTCTTCAGTTCCGGTACCGTATCCACAATAGGTCGTAGTACGTCAACCGTCTCCTCAAGGGCCGCAATGCGGTCCCCATGATTCACCATGGTCAGAAATGGTGGTAATGCCAATGCATTCCCTCGTCCGATGTCGATCCTAGGCTCTGATACCAACTGTTACGCGGCGCCTTCCTGAGATTCTTTGTAAGGGCGATGTAAGGCTAAGCAACCGATGTCAGGGTGGTTGCTGTCCGCCGAGTGAGTTCCCCTCCACACGCTAGACGAGATTGTCAGTGCCGTGCGGGAAAACCAATGCCAACAATTGAGAGAACAATAATGAGAATTGAATAAAAGCTTGATTGCATTAATGAAAGCTATTACAAAAAACAGGCAACGCGGTGTCGAGGGATAGAGACACCAGTACAGAGAATTGCTTGCTAGAAAGTTTTTGATTCCTTGATACCCCCTAATAATGCTTAAAAAAAATAAATCAAAGTTACATGAGTAGACCAAACAACGCTAGAGAAACATAATGAAAGTACATGGAATAAAACTACTCTATATTTACAAGGAAAAGGACTTAGTTTTCTACAAAGGTAGAAACAGGTCCGTTGGCAGCAACTTTGTCTCAGGCATTACGATCTGCGCGCGCGGCGCTGTTGGCAGTTGCTTGCGGCTGGGCGCTAGCGAGGGAAATCGGTGGGGCGACAGAGGCACATGCGCGCTTGTCACTTGGCGCGGCCAAGACCACGGGGTCGTCCGTGGCGCTAGGCGTTGGGAGGCTTGTTAGGACGCCACGGGACGCGTCCAAGGGGTCATGGGGCATGGCTGGAAAGCCGCCCATGAAATTTCTCTTGCTTCCATTTGGAGCACATCCAAGCGTCATAACTATAGTCCTACAGTGGAACAAATCCTTAAATTTTATATACGGCAGTGCTAGAACACATCCAAATACTCCTATGTAATACTCTCGCGTACGACATCGATGGAACACATCCATATGCCCCTACATAAATATTTCATGCAATGTTAATATTCATATGTGATGATATATGCATTTCGTATAATTACACTATCTTTCTAAGTCATCGCTGATAGGATATTATGCTCAGACCTCGGGCTCATGATCTTGTGTAGATTATCACGTTCACTCAAATTAGGATCACAACTTCATCGATGTGCATGGTAAACCAACCACGAACACTAAAATAATCTATCTTCACTTTTCATTATTTTCTTCTTGTTATTTTAGCATTTTCACTATTCTAGCATTTCTTTGTTCTTGATAACCACTGTTGCGTTCTTCCAGTTACAATCCCCAAGCTTTGCTTGGTTCTCATTCTACAAAGGACCATATATAGGTTTCAAAGGATCCATGATGACTAACATAGTAGATTATTTTACTAACTACTTATCTTTATACATGTGCCCTAGCAAATACATTTACCATTTGCTCCCCTGAGTAACTTGCAGCAAGGGCTGCACTTAAGCCCATATAAGTCCACTTTAAAAGGTCAATGAAGACTCCTTAGTCTAGCTGTAAAATGTTATTTTTAGCTTGACTTTTTGTCCTTACATCATTACATTAATGTAAAATCACATATTTTCTGTCATTAAAATATATATCTCAGTTGTGATTGAATTACAAAAATAAAATTTCCTCTCCACCATTGGAAAAAATATATCACCATATTGGATTCTCATTTAAGCTTTAATGAATATTTTTTGAATAAAAAAAATAAAATTACTTCGAGAGGCATTAAGTTGATATAAATACCTTCTTCAAATTGACTTTCACCACTAGGTACAACATCCTTAACGTGGTTAAATTATTACACTTTTTGCTTTTTCATTCAATTCTTCACCTATCTTATCAGACTCACAACGAGTAATTGTATCCACAATATCAACTGTTGAATAAATCACTTTTAGGAAGGAACAAAAAAAGAAAAAGAAAAAAAAATAGATCTGCATGTCACTTAATTGTTCACTTGAAGTCTCGACATCCAAAAATTTGATAACTTCCCTAATTTCTTAAATTTTTTTCCATAGGTTCTTTTCTAACTAGAGTTACCCAAAAAATAATCACTTGTCAATTCTTAGATAGAACCAATGCACACAACATTCCACATACTCAAGGATACTCTCAGTTACATATATTTTATTCAAAAATTTCAAGTCAAAGGTGTCATCCAACAGAGTAGGATACTCGTGTCCTAGCCATTCGCGAAAGGGACATCGTAAGAATAAACTCGATTCAGCTTAACGCACAAATGAGGAATGAAAGAAGGAAAAATATCCTAAATGCTTAGTAGCCTCAAGATCATAAGTATGGGTGCCTACATACCCATGAGAAAAACTCTACTAAACACTGCTCCATGACCCGGGACATAAAGCCTACGCTCTGATACCAACTTTTCCACGTCCCAAACTACCCCCTAGACGTGAATGACACCCAGCTAACACCACCCGCCAGGCGAACCATACTTTCTTATCATAGCCATTAATTTATAGTATATGATCAATCATAAGAGTATCCGAATAATTTGACAACTAAATTACGCACAATTAATATCTCAAAATATTATACTGAAATTCTTGTCAACATCTCACACTAGACCATGGAGTATCTAAGAGAGTTGCAATAGACATCATATGAACAAATAATAAAGACTCTTTTGGCAGCCTCCACGAACAATGTGGCGGCTCACCACAATAAATAAATCAACTTTAGCGAACTCGTCAACTACTAGCTCTATCTTTACCAATAGTATCTGCATAGACATGCAGGTAAGGAGTGAGTTATACGTAAATATAACCTAGTAAGATTCTCTACCCGCCACTCTGAATACCCCTAGAACAAGTGTTAGAAAATAAAAATACACAACGAGCACAAAAATAATATGCACAGAAATTCGTTCAACATGTAATTACTTTATAAGGTCCCCAACTATTATTCAACAACAATACTATATATACATATACATATACATACATATATATAGAATCAACACAATCTACACTAAGGACTTGTCATTAATAGGAGTGCAAGAAATTAACCAAATATCCCAAAGAGTCCACGACGGCATACATAATGCCCTAAATCTACCACAACAACATACACAATGCCCCAAATCTATCACGGCGGCATAGACAATGCACCCATATCTATCACGACGGCATACACAGTGTCCCAAATCAATCACGGCGGCATACACAATGCCCAAAATCTATCACGACGGCATACACAATGCCCCAAATATATCACGACGGCATACATAATGCTCCAAATCTATCACAACGGCATACACAATGTCGCAAATATATCACGACGACATACACAATGTCCAAAATCTATCACTACGGCATACACGATGCCCCAAATATATTAAGAAGCATACACATAGGTCGGGTGATGTACACAGACATACACAATGTCCCAACATCATGGCGCATAACCGTATCAAACTCAACAACATGGCTCACAGCCATATCAAACTCAACATTATGACGCACAACCATATCAAACTCAACATCATGGCTCACAGTCGTATCAAACTCAACATCATGACTCACATCTGTATCATGCCATCAAACAACTTATAATTTTTTTTTTTAATTTATTTTTATAAAATAACATATTTGTGGCTAGTATAAGACCACCGATTCTGCCAAGCGCATGCTTGTCCCAACACATGGACCAGGTAGAGAAAACACGTTTTCAAAACAGATTTTTAAAAAGCAAGCATCAAAGCTTAAAGTCTCACTTACCTTGCTACCGAGAAGGTTTCTAACCTTGCAACGTCTAGAACATCAACCAAACGGCCTCCAAAGGCCTCAATCTATCCAAAATATTATTTAACAATGTCAATGATGCTATTCAGGATCAACTCCCAATATCCCTAGTTAGGGATATTGGGAGTTGATCTTGAATAGCTCATTGACATTGTTAAATAATTACAATTCAATTAAAAATTGATTATGTGCATTCGATATAGTGTGGTCATCTCCAAGCAGATAATAATGGTCAGAGATAATTCATACTAGTCAACTACTATTTCCTCGTAAAAATATTTTTTTAATTATTAAACTGGCTTTGTCACCTTAATACCAAGAAACCAAGAAAACGTTTGTTGTTTATAGTGCTTAAATGTAAACTGACGTATTTGTCAAACTTGTAATTGGAAAGACACCTTCGTTATCTATTTGTTATTTCATCTAACTCTTACACACCTTAGCATAACAATAAGAAACTGCCAATTAAAATATTTTCACTCAAGTTTGTCTCTGTTTACCTTAGGAAACCATGAAAGAAGGACTAAATATTTGTGTCAATCATTGGCGTAATATCATAGTTAATTATGATGCCATTATTCTTTTTAGAAACAAACAACTCTACAATGTGTGTATATATATATATATATATATATATATATATA